>JAABKJ010007253.1:0-21128 GCA_011634705.1 Andricus grossulariae
ATTTAGTTATAAATTCATCTATTTTGTTAAAAGTTTTTCTTTTTTTTTTGTAGAACATTCATTTTTTTTTAAATTAATCTCTTTGGTTGGAAAATTAATTTATTGAAATTTATAATTTCAATTGAAAACTCGTCTCTTTGATTGTAAATTACACCATTATTTTAAAAATTCATTTTTTTTTAAATAAAAATTTAACTATTCAATTTTTATCTAAAAATGTATGTGTTTTGCTAGAAAATTTGACTATTTGGTTTCCCACGATGAAATAAAAAATTTTCTAAAACATTTCCTGGTTCTCCTAGGAAGTTGTAAATCTTCTAGAACTAGAAGTCGGATCTAGGTAAATCTATATAAACAATTTTAGACAGAAAAAAAATATTTCCAGAGATGAATTTAAATTTTTTTGGTCAAAGAGGAATTTTTTAACTAAAAATTGAACTATTCCAGTTAAAAATTCATCAATTTTGACTGCAAGTTAAGTCTTTTTGGTTGAAAACTCCATTATATTTTTGGGTAAGAATTCATATTTTTTGGTTACAATTTTTTTTATTTGCCTAAAAATGAACTTTTTGTTGATGATTAATATTTGCGCGTTGAAAATTCAACGTTTCTGTAAATTCGTCTTTTGGCTTGAAAATTCAACAATTTAGTTAATTAATTTTCTTCCTCTATTGAAGAATCTTTCAGGGTTGAAAATTGAACTCTTTTGTTAAAAATTGATTTCGTTTGGTTGAAGATTCATCATTTTAATTGAAAAGTCATCTCTTTGGTTGAAAACTTAACTATTTTGTTGCAAATTTTTTTTTGGCCTCAGCATAATTTTGGTAACTGAAAATTTAACTATTCTATTTTTGATTCCAAAATCTTTTCCAACTGAAAATTCACGTGCCATGGATTGTTTAAAAATGACAAATAAATCATTCTTCCAATATAGAGTGGTAGTGATGAAAAACCTTATTTTTCACGATTTGGAGAAACTATGAAAAAATGATTGGAATACTAAAATTTCGTTGAAATAATCTTTGTTCTATGAGAAACAATATTAAAAACAGTATACTGTTATTAACGACATAATCGATGATCTGTAATTTACAAAAAAAAAAGACGAGCCTTCAGGTTTGTTTATTATAGGCAGTGGCTACGTGTACCGAGATTTCAGTGCGAATAGCTAGATTTTTCGGCAGGAATAGCTAGACCTGGAAAAGGGGCTTTTTTATTCCATCTCTGAAATTTAAAAAAATATTTTTTGAAAAATCTGCCAAATTGTCATCTAACCCAACATTATATTCAAAAAATGATTTCCGTGTTCGTTCCCCAAATTAGGAAAGGTACCAGTGAAATTTTAGTATTTTCTTCTAGTTTTTTTCTGTCAAAAATACTGAATTTACGGTGTGCTTAGACACGTCGATTTTCTCGATTCCAAAATTCTTGCCAAAATTGACAGTCACAAATAATAATAATTTGTACCTATATTTGTGCCTCGAGTAAAAAAAAAACTTTTTTCCTTGATTCAATTTACCTTGAAGAGTAAACTCGTGATGTAAATTGCTTGGTCTGGGAACTTCTTCAACTTTATTTTCAGGGACCTTTTTGAAAGACGATTTGTCTTAGTTTTCTCCCTCACCTGGGCTTTCTTGTTCTAGAAAAGTTTTAGTTCAGGACACAAGAGTGGAAAGTGAGCTTTTAGAATCTTGGGAAAAATGTAAAAGCGTTTTAATCTGAATTTAGATCAATTGTTAACTACGTGCTTAATCATTAAAAATCTATAGAAAAAGTTTTAATTATACTTTTACTCAATTTTATTTTTCCTTTTTGTAATTTATTTCTGATGGATTCATACCGAAATCTAAAAAATTGTAAACATGTTTATCGTAATTTAATTATTTTTATATTTTAGAAACAAGCGCCTACTTTATTAAAAAGTAAGATTTATCAAACTTTATTAATGTTTCTAAGTGATAAAGTAGATATACATATTAGTGTGGTCAAAATTTTATTTTCTCACATTTTCATGCATATCGTACCCATATTCTTTCAAATCCATAACATAATAAATGCGTTTTCTCAATTGATATACAGAGGTTCCGCAAGCCCCATTAAGTTTAGCACGTGTTTCACATAAGAAAAAAATATGTTTTTGTAAGTTATATTCAGAATTGTAAATATTAGGTAAATTGAGTGCCAATTATCAAGAAATACAAATAAATAATTATTTTTTTAATATCAACCCCATAAGTCTGTTTTATAGGGTCCTAAAAAACCCTATAAGTAAAAAATTTGGGTTTACGAGTTTTTAGCGCTAATTGTTATTTTTTGGTGCTTTCTAATACAAAATGTTCCTTATATATGAAATACTACTTTTGCAATTTTTACGCATCAAATTTCAGTCAGTTTGAAACGAAGCGGATTTGTTTGAGTTCCAACGTTCCGGAGAAGAAATTTTTTTTCACTTTCAATTTTTAATTTTTTAAATTAGTTTCTATTTTAACGTTTTTTCAGAATAGCTCATTTTTAGAGGTTCATAATTTGAATTTTTCCATTCTAGATGGTGAAAATGACGGTAAATTAATTTTTTTGCTCAAAAAATGCTCAATAATAATTTGTTTGATGATATAAAAATTTAAAATAATAGAATCTTAGAAGCTTTGGCTTTAATACATTAAATGTAGTTTTCAATTTCAAAACTTTTAAATAATCCACTTCTGAAACATATTTATTAAAATTAATACCATTTCAATTCCTGTGAAATTTAAACGATTCGAATTTCAGAATTTGAAATTAAAAATATTTAATTTTCAATATTTTGAAATTGCCCTTTTTTCGAAATTTTAATCTGAAATCATCAAATTTAAAAATTTTGCATTTCAATTTAAATGTTTTCATTTGAAAATAATGCAAGTTCAATTCAGTTTCATGCCATTCAAAATATTGTCCTTTTTCAAAATTTTACCTGATCTAAAATAGTTCAAATTTAAACTTTTTCAATAAAAAATCGTTCAATATATATGTGAAAAATCTTAAAAGATTTTAATTCCAAATGATTGATTACTAATTATTATTTCAAAAATGTTTGAAACCTAATATTCAAAAATTGGTTTACTAATGTATTTTTAATTTGTTTATATTTCTACAGTTAGGAAGTAAAACCCCAGAGACGTAAACGCGCGCCTCACGCGCTTGCATTTCCTGCTAATTTTTAATATTTTGCAGAATACAAGAGTGTTTTAACTGAAAAATCTTGTTAGCAATTTCAACATGAAAATGCAGAAATTATGTTGAGAATTTGCCGCAAGAATGTCTCGCAGTTCTTAACAGATTAGCTTCAGAATTAAAGTTACTGATTGTAGTTGTAAACCGACTCCCTACTAATCCAGGCTGTGTGAGTATAGTATTTCCTGTCACTATAGAATCGTGCAAGTGGTTACAATGAATTTGAAAGCCTACCAAAACAAAACAAACAGAATCCAAAATTTACTTCAGTAACCGCAACACATGTTTGTGTACTTGATTATAATTGATTGTAATATTGAAGACATTGAAATTTGCCATAGATATGGGTTTGAAACTTTTGTGATTATTTATAAACAAACTAAGAGTAATATCAAAAAACCAAACCCCTCTAGATTTGTTTTTCATAATTCTGTAATTGTTATAAACAAACTGAGTGTCCGATCGAAGAAAACAACAATGTCATTGCACGGATTCGTGATCAGCGCACCGGATTTTCGAACAATTTCCACTGATGTTGAGGCAAGTCGTTTCATGGTTAATTTAAAAATATATATGGGTAGTTATAACAATTATTTCACTGGAAATATCGAATATAACATTTTTAGAGAAGAATACATTTTTTTTTTAATTATTTGATCCAAGTCGTCGCGTGGTTCGAATTTTTTCCCATATTTATCACTGTGCGGTAGTGTAATTCGTACAAAATTTGACATACATTAAAACATTTATGTGTAAAAACCAAAAAGTTGGAATAAGTCGATTTTAAATTAAAAGAAAAAAAGTATCTCAGATCAACATAAAACATTTTTTGCCATGCATATTAATTACAAAGCCAAAATAACAATTAGATGTGCCTGTCGAGGCTTACAATATGATAATGCAAATTTCATTATTAGTATTCTTTGTAATAGAAATAATGAAACTAATAATTACCGGAATAAAATTCATTTTTATTGATGTTTTCGCGCCCTTAGTGTTATATGATAGTTACAGAAGCGGGCTGGGGTTTAATATTATTTGAAGATTTCGAGAAATTTCAAGAAATTAAAAAAATTTAATGAAATTGCAAAGAATTTTCCAAACTCATGAGGATTTTATAGGATTTTATTGAATTTAAAAGATTTAAGGTATTCTTAGTGATTCCAAGGGACTTCACAAAATAACAAAGGATTTTTATGGGATTTCAATGGATATGCAAAATTTCTAAACATTTTATAATATTTCTATAAATTTTGAAGAATTTCATAAGGATTGAAACGTTTTGTAGGATTTCGAAGAGCAGAGATTTTTTATTATTTGAAAATATTTCACAGAATTTCAAAAATCACATGCAGTTTTAAAGAATTTCCTCGAATTTCGGAAGATCCAGAAGGATTTCTTATAGAAATTTTAAGAGTTTAGGATGTTTTAAAAGATTTAGAAGGATTTTAAAAAATTTTAAAAACTTCTTATACTTCTTTTCTAATTTCCCCTCACTCGCCACACTTACCATACAGTTCATCTTCTTACTTCTTTTCACTTCCCTTACTGTCCTTACTCTCACTTCCCCTCACTTCCCCTAATTCCACTCTACTAATTTCCCCTCATTTCCCCTGATCACCCTATTCTCATTTTCTCTCGCTTTCTTTACTTCCACATCTCTTATTTCCCTTACTTCCCCTTCCCTCATTTCCCCTTGGTTCTATTACTACCACTACCCTCATTTTCCCTATTTCTCCTACTTTCTCTACTACCTCTACCTTCATTTCCTCTACTTCTGCGCCCCTAATTTCCCCTCACTTTCCTCATTCCCCTACTCTTATTTTCCCTTGCTTTCTCTATTTACAGTCCACTCATTTCCCCTCACTTCCACTGCTTCCCCTCCCCTAATTTTTCCTTGCTTCTGCCACTACCGTGCCATTAATTTTTCCTCGCCCCCTAATTCAGTCTTACTCACCCATCCTTCTTTTTTCCTCGTTTCCCCTGATTCCCTTCCCCTCATTTCTCCTCCTCTGAAAAATTATCGACGGACTATAAGGGTTTTTGCCCAGGGTGTTATGAAACACTAGAAATGAGAAAAAACTAATAATTAAGGGCAATATTCCGCAAAATATTTATTACACTTAGATGAGGTAGTTTTTGGGGTACAATGAAAAAGCTCAGGGTGCTTGAAATAAAAAATTAATGCTCAATTCTTATTCCCCTAAGGGATTCACCGAATGATATTCGCTCGTATTTAATTGAATTTATTTTGATATGGAGTAAAGTAAAAATAATTGACACAGTGGATATTATTGGAGAAAATACGCTTGATTAAACCCTGTGATTAAAAAAAGTATTTCTCTGAACACAGGTGCACAATATGCCATGTACATAATATTGTCAATTTTTTTATTTTCACCGTTATAACTCTTGCATAATTTACAAATTGAACCATAAACTCGTCATTTGATTATCGGCAAATCTCGCGTTAAAGTATTGATTGCTCATTTTGAAATGTGTTGGAGCTTATAGAGAATGTAAAGGAATGAAGAAATGTTGTTCAATTATTTTCTCTTTCAACTCATACAAGTCAATTCCACTTTTTTATGGAATTACGTTATACATTTTCAAGCTCACCTGTAGCGTAAATATTTATGAAGAGGAGGGTTAACAATTATGAAGTAGGGTGGCTGTAGGTCAGGGAAAACCGGGAAATCAGGGGAAGTCAGGGAATTTCTATTAGAGGCAATTTAAATAACTATCAAGTATAATAAATTTTTAATTTTAATTTGAAATTCTTTCATTCCATGTATAAAAGATTTTACGTTTAAAAATTCATAAGATTAGGATTCTGGCCTTGAATATTAATGGTCAGGGAAAATGAAAAACTGGCCAAGGAAAAACAGTTTTGTTAAAAACTCGCCTTTTTTGGAGAAAATTCATATTTTGGTATTGAAAATTGAACTGAAATATTTCTAGCTTTGCAAATTCAACTACTTTTTTTAAGTTTCGTTTTTCTTTTAATTCACCTGCTTTATTAGAAATTTCATCTTTTTTTAATAAAAATGTAACTGTGTGGTTGAAAATTGAACATTATTTGGTTCAGGATACAACTATTTTGTTAAAAATTCGTCTTTTTGGTTCAATCTAACTGATTTTTAATTAAAATTCAAATCTTTTGTTTGAAATGTTCATTTATCTACTGGGGCGAAAATTAATTTTTTAAACTGAAAATTCAACTATTTCAGTTGAAGATTCATGAATGTAGTTGAAAATTCATCTCTTTGGTTGAAAGATTAACTATTTTGTTGAAAATTGATCTTTTATAATGGAAAATTCAACTACTTGACTGAAAGTTGAACTTCTTTGTTAAAAATTTATTTTGTTGGTTTTATATTATCTAATTGGTTAAAAAATTAACCATTTGAATGAATTTTTCCTTCAAATTTACATTAAATTTTTTAAACTAAAATTGTAACTCTTCCATTTTTGGCTGAAAATTGATTTACTTAGTTCAAAATTCGCCTTTTTTGGTAGAAAATTATTATTTTTGGTTCGAGACTATATTTTTTGGTTGAAAATGCAACTGTTTGGTTGAAAATTAACATTCTTTGGTTCAGGATACAACTATTTTGTTAAAAGTTCGTCTTTTTCGGTTCAATCTAACTGGTTTTTAATTAAAATCAAAATATCTTGTTTGAAATGTTTACTGTTACATTATTCGTTAAAAATTAATATTTTTCAGTTGAAAGTCGAAGATTAAACTAGTTTGTTACAAAATAATTTTTTTGTTGAAGATTCATCATTTTAGCTGAAGATTCATCTACTGCGGTAAAAATTAATTTTTCAAACTGAAAATTCAACTATTTCAGTTGAAGATTCATGAATGTAATTGAAAATTCATCTCTTTGCTTGAAAGATTAACTATTTTGTTGATAATTGATCTTTTATAATGGAAAATTGTTGAATAATTGTTTGTTTGAAAGTTAACCATTTGTTGAAAATTCATATTTGCAAGTTAAAATTTTTACTGTTTCACAAGAAATTCTGCTTTTGGCTTGAAAGTTCAACAATTTGGATAAACTTTTAATTCTTTCTTGACTGAAAAATCAACTGTTTGGTTCAAAATGAATTGTGTTGGTTAAAAATATTTTAATTTCATTAAAAACTTCATCTGTTTTGTTGAAAACTTAATTGTTATGTTAAAAATGTAACTATTTTGTATAAAAGTCGCTTTTTTCTTGGTTGAAAAATTCATCTATTTTACTAGAATCTTCATTTTTTTTAAATAAAAATACAACTGTGTCGTTAAAAGTTAATATTCCTTGATTGAGTATACAACTATTTTGTTAAAAATTCGTACTCTCTGTGCAACCCATCTGCTGTTGATTTAAAATTAAAATATTTTCATGTTTGAAATATTTAATTCTTCATTATTTCTCGAAAAATCATCTTTTTTGATTGAAAATCGAATTACTTGGTCAAAGGTTGACATAATTTGTCAAAATATAATTTTTTATTAAAGACTCATCATTTTAGTTAAAAATTTATCTCTCTGATCGAAAATTAATTTGTTTACTTGACAATTTAAATATTTTTTAGTTGAAGATTCATCTTTGTATTTGAAAATTCATCTCTTTGGTTGAAAGTCAAACTATTTTGTTGAAAATTAGTTTTTATTTTCAAATTTAGATTAATTTTTCAAACCTAAAAATGTTACTTTTTGCATTTTTGGTTGAAGGTTTTTCTTAGTTGAAAATTCGTTTTTTTTCAAATAAAAAACTAATCTTCTTGGTTATAAATTTCATTTTTTATCAAAAATGCAAATGTTTGGTTGAAAATTAACCTTTTGTTGAAAATTTCTCATTTTTACTTGAAATTTCGTTTATTTATTATAAAATTCATGTTTTTGGTGAAAAGTGCAACTGCTTGGTTGAAATTATTCTGTTTTAGCTGATTATTGATATCATAGTTTGATGTTTGCTTTACAAAGTTTATATACGCTTAAAAGTTCAAAAAATGTTTAGAACGCAATGAACTTTGATGTTAAAAAAAGGGATTTGTCCCGTCTTAGGCAACTTGGTATCCTAAAACTCTAACTTTTCCCTATTTTGTTAAAAATTTGCCTTTTTTGGATCAATTCAATTGGTCTTTATTTAAAATTAACATTTTTTTGTGTAACAATATGAACTATTACATTACTTGGTTCACAGTTGAACCCTGCACAATTTTAGTTGAAGCTTATTCTTTTATGATAAAGAATTCGTCCATTTGGTTAAAAATTCAACTATTTGGTTAAAACTGCAACTATTTTGTTATATACTTGATTATTTTGTTAAAAGTTGAACTATTTTGGTGAAAAGTAATCTTTTTTGGATGAAAATTCAACCGTTTCTTTGTCTAAAATTGTTTTATTCTGTTTATAAAAGATTCTACGTTAAACACGCTACTAAATTAGTATGATGATCTAAACAAAGTAATGGTCAGGAAAAGTGAAAAATTGGTCAGGAAAATATCAAGGAAAAGTCAAAGAATTTTGAAAATGAAGTTTTTCGGGCCCCCTATTATGAAGTTCGATTGTTTTTTTCTCGCAGATATCTTCACTAATTAGTATAAGTATATATTCGGAAATAATGAGTAAACATGTATTATCTAATTAGAAAATATTTTCACTATGTTGCAGCATATTCACGACATAAACAGCCAGGTCGCTCAATTTCGAGATCTCCTAATAAGCATCGGTCAATCGCGAGATTGTCCAGAGCTTCGCGAAAGAATCCGAAAATTAAGACGAAGTTGTGTCGAGGCTTGCAAAAACACTTCACAATTAGTGCTTCCTCAAATGCGAAGGTATGTGAAAAAGTGTTTCTCTATTTTCACCTCGCTAATTAGCATTTCCACAGCTTAATTTGCATCTCAACCCCACGTCGTTGACTCTGTTTTGCAAACCACAAAAGTTTCATTCGATTATTCTCCACCGTATGTAAAATTTCTCTTTTATGAAAAAGGTATTTTTCATTCCTATGAAAGTAAATAGAAAAATTAAAATCATGAGAATTTCATATTTTTCAGATCTTTGAATGCAAATCTGAATTTTCAAGTTTTGCATACTAGCGAAGTGTTTACACTCCAGTGTATCTCATTAATTTTTTTTAATTGAATGAAGAAATTAATGACTAAAGGCAGAGACCGAATTTTATAAATTTATATGAAGTCGGATTTATGTTGGGGGCCGTCCATAAAATACCTTACCAATTTAAAATATATTAAAATATGATTGAATATAAATACATAAATAAATGTTAAATAATAACCCCCTATACCCCTATTTTTTTCTTTTTCGAAGAATTCTTTTTTTCCCCTTATTTTCGAGAAACTTGTCCTTTTTTCAATTTTCGCTTAAATGCAAACTGAATCATAAAATCCAATAAGAAAATCTAACTATTTTTGGTTTAAAGTTAAGTTTTTCAAATAAAAAGTCTACTAATATATTTTGGGTTCGGAATTTATCTCGTTTGGTTAAAAATTGTACTATTTGGTTAAAAATGTAATTTTTTGAAAATTCATATTTTCGATAGAAAGTTAAACTTCTTGGTTGAAAATTGATCCTTTTTGGTTAAAAATGCAACTTTTCGGTTGAAAATTCGTCTTTTTTGGATGAATTCAACTGTTTTTTATTTCAAATTAAAATCCTTTTAGTTGAAGTATCAACTATTACATGTTTTATTGAGAATTCATTATTCAGGCTGAAAATTTACCTAATTGCTTGTGAAATAATTTTCTGGTTGAAAATTTATATTTTCGGGTTGAAAATGCAACTGAATTTTACTTAATTGATCGTTCTGGCTTAAAGATTCCTATTTTTTGTTTGAAACTTCCACTATTCAGTTAAAACTGAACTACGTGTATTCATTCAAAAAACGTAACAATCTTATTTTTGGTTGAAAATTTATATGTTAAAAATTAATGTACTTTACCGAAAAATCATATTTTCAAGTTGAAAATTCAACTTTTTGTAGATAATTCGTCTTTTCGGCTTCTGAATTCAACAATTATGTTAAAAATTCATATATTTTGTTGAAAATTCGTCTTTTTGGTTAAATTAATATTTTTGAAAATTCTTTGTTTTTTGTGAAAATTAATTTTTTGAACCAAAAATTTAACGGCTCCATTTTTGGTTGAGAAAGTATAATTTTTAGTTCAAAATTCAACTGTTTGGTAAAAAAATCATCTCTCTTGATTGAAAATTAACTTTGTAGTTGAAAATCCATCATTTTGGTTGATGATTCTACTTTTTTGGTGGAGAGTCATATTTTTGGCAGAAATTAACTTTCCCGTTTAAGAATCATAATTTTATGTTGAAATTTCATTTTTGTGTAGATAATTCGTTTTTTTGGCTTCCGAATCTAACAATTTTGTTGAAAATTCATCTATTTTCTTGAAAATTTGTCATTTTTGGTCAAAAATTAATTTTTTTGGTGCAAAATTCATCTATTTGGTTAAAAATGTAATTATTTGTTTGGAAATTCCTTTTCTTCTCGTTAAAAATGTAACTAAGTCGTTGAAAATTGAACTACTTCGTTAAAAATTATTTTTATTTTGGTTACTATTTTTGTATCTAAAAATTTAAATATTTCATTTTTTCTTGAAAATTTATCTTTTATAAGTTGAAAACTTGTGGTTAAAGATGTATGTATTTTGTTAAGGATGCGTCCTTTTGGATTGAAGATTCATCTTTTATGCTGAAAAAAGTCATATTTATGGATTGAAAATGAAATTTTTTGTTTAAGATTCAACTTTTCGGGTTGAAAATTCTACTTTTTGTTTTCAAAATTCGTCGTTGCAATTTGAAAATTGAACTATTTTTTCAAAAATTCAATTGTTTTTAATTAAGTTTTTATCTTTTTTTGTTTGAAAAATCGACCATTTCGTTGAAAATGCATCTCTTTAGGTTGAAAAATGAACTATTTGTTTAAAAACTTAACATTTTGTTGAAAATTCAACTTTTTTGTTAATGTCATATTTTTTGGTCAAAAATTTATCTGCTTTATTGTAAACTCGTCTCTATTGCTTGAAAGTTTAACTATTTGGTTGTTAATGCAACCATTTGGATAAAGATTAATTCTTTTAATTGAAAATTCGTTATTTTCTGGGGGTTGAAAATTCATATTTTTTGGTAAAAAATCTTTTTTGGTTGAATATCCAATCCCAATCTGTCGGAAATGCAATATATTTTGACTTAAAATTTCAGGAATTCACGGATTTTCATATTAAATTCAATGTGGTGTCAGCGTTAATTCTAATTAAAAGAATTTATTTCCCAATTTTCGTGAAAAATCACTCTAATTTTCCTATTTTGAGAGTATTTTGTGCTGTAACGTCTGACAATATATTTTAATATTATTAATTAGTCTTGATTTATTACCTTAGCTTATAGTTAAAAACACTGTCACGTAGGAAAATTGGCTTTATTGCTTCCTCACAGAGGGAGGTTTGTGATGACCCAATTTCTCAACTATATTTTTTTGACATATTTCGATATAATTCAACCCCAGGAGATCGAAAATACAATTTTCAAAAAAATCTTCATGTGTGTGCGTCAATACGATATCAACTGTATTTGGTCGCGTCTTAGAGACGCATCGATTCACCTATTGTTGAAACTTTGATGTCCCGCTAGTACCGATTTATGAAATTTCAAAAAGTTGATTTATTTTGTTTATATGAGATAAACTATCTTGAGATTCCAAATAAAATAATACGGTAATTAGTATATTTGTTCGCATCTTTGAAACGCGTCGCTTGACCTATTTTATTTAACCTTTTATGACCAACCGGTACCGATTTATGAAGTTTAAACAAAATTGGTGTATTTTGTTGTCATGAGAAAAACTTTGTGAATATTAGAAATACTACAGTACAGTATCTGAAACGTTTGTTTCTGTCTTCGATACTCGTCGAATGACCTATTGAGGAACCTTCGATGACCTCTTATCACCTAGTAATACCGATATATAAATTTAAAAAAATATATTGTTCATATTGTTAAGGTGAGGAAAACTTTTTTAATATTGGGAGTACAACAGTAATTTATATGATATATTTGTTCGCGTCTTCGAGACGCATCGATTGCTCAATTGAGGAACCTTTCATGACCTAACATAACCAACTAATGTCGTTTATAAATTTCGTACCAAAATTATTTACATTGTTCTAAGACCACTTTTTTTAAATTAAAATATGAGAGTACTGTATTTGAAGTAATTGTTCGCGTCTTCGAGACGCATGGATTGATCTATTGACGAACTTTCGATTACCATCCTTGATCAATTAACAGCGACTTAGAGTGTTAAAAAAGGTTACATTGTGTGAAGAAAACTTTTTTTAACATGTTGATGGGGTCTTTGATTTGCTGAAAATAAGATTTCCAGTAAGACAGAAAAATTACCTTGAAAAATATTGAAATTATCCATTTTTGTCTTTTGTTAGAGAAATCCTCGCTCAATGAGGAAGCAAATGTATTTGATGTCTATGAGGAAGCAGAATGCTCATGAAACGAGCACAAATAAAAACACCCATAGTGAATAAATCCATGGGACTCCGCAGCGGTATTTTATTTTTCTACGAGCAGAAAGGACTATTGGTTAAAATAAAGGAAGATAAATTCCACAGTTGAAATTGCGGATTGAAGAGTGAAAAATGGCCAAAAATATAAAGGAACCCTCTGCCTTATTATATATTAAACGACCGCATTTTGGTTGATGTATAAGAGTATATGAGAATAAATTTCCATAAAAACACAAATCTACATTTCCACTTGGATGCGGCTTTAAAAATTCTGCCAGGGAGAATTCACAAAGAGAAGCCTGCCTATCAAAAGCTTTCTGGGAGATAAAATACAACACAAGGGGATCAATCATAAGTACCGATTTCATGAAGAAAAATTCGGTCGATATCTGGAAAAGATTGCAGCAATTTCTGGAGACTTAGTCGATGGGGGAAATTTAGGGTAGAAATGTATAGTCCACTTAGCATTTCATTATTATCGAGAAAAGTCTCCTTGAGAGGCTAGTGCTAAACTAGCACGCTATTCAAATTGTCTTCAGTCAGGTGTTGCGTCTCGTTTGCAGCTAATGAGATTCTAATGAATTGAGCAAACACTTTGATTGCGTCACACTAGATGAGATATTAATTCTTAGCTTTGATGGTTTCATTATCATTTTGATCGTAGAAGGTATCTAATTATTTTGCTTTTATTTTAACATTAACTTTTTTTGCATAAATTAATTTACTAAAGTCGGGGCCCAGAGTCGCTCTGAAAACTGTCTGAACTGTTCAATAAAAAACGTCTGAAAGCTTAAAGTGATCCAAATTCAACGATATGATCACTCTCATCCTGAAAAATTGTTGTCAATAGAGGGCAAAACATCCCAAAAAAACAGGGGTTTTCGGTCTCCTTTTTCAAAAGTTGACTTTCACCTGTTCCCGAAAAGTGGTCGACGTTAGGAAAAATATAAAAAAAATCACAAATATTCTTCCAACATTCTTTAATGCAATGCATTTTTTCAAATTCTGAAATATTCAATAATTTACTTTTTATGGTGATTTATTTACAAATACTTTATCTTGAGGAAAAATGAAGATAGGGAGCGGCTAAATGGCTCCAAATGTGCAGTTTTGTAATGTGAGTGCAGTGCAATAAATTAAATTCATCATTTTGAATATTTCTTACTTTAATCAGTCTTGTGGGCGTCACAGCGGGACAGGTGGTAGAAAAAAGTACCTTTTCGATGACAATAGTAACTCTGTTGCTACATCTATTCAGAAAAAAACATACTAACGTATGTGAGTATCAGTGATGGGATGTAACAAGTTTACTTCAACTAGTTATTGTAACTAGTTACTTTATTTTGTGACGATATATTAAAAAGAATGTTACTGGATCGAAGGGAAGGCAAAAAATTCATGTCTCCATTAAAAAAAAAATTCCTTTGGTGATAGTTCTTCCATACAAAGGAATATTTTTTTGCAATAAATTAGAAAATTATTAAGTCAAAGGAATGATTTCTTGGGAGCTGAGAAACTAGTTTATTTAAATCAAAAAGGGCAGAAAAAGCCCAAAAATATTATTTTCAAAAAAATCATTTTTTATTTTGGAAAACCTAACTTGTATAAGCTTAGAAACGATAAAAATGAATGCATATTAGGATGATCCGAAAATGCATTGGAATTTTTTTGGGATTTCCATTCATATCGCCCCAAAATTTGTTCTATTCAATATTAGCTATTAAATACAAATCAATAATTATTTTTTAAATATCACCCGCATAAGTCTGTTTTATAGGATTCCAAAAAATCCCCATAATTGAAAAATTGAGTTTTGCGAGTTTTTTGAGCTAATTTCGATTTTTTGTTTTGTTTTAAATACAAATTGTTTCCAATACAATAAATACTACTTTCTACTGATAATAAAATGTTGAAATACATTTTTTAAACAATGTATTATTGTTTTTAGCAAATTTTCTCTTAGAACAGAGTTAGAAAGTTGCGGTTTTCCGAATTTTGAAACTTATTTTCAACTTTTCAGTTAGATCTAGGCATAATCAATTGAATTGACCAAAAATGATTGTTTGAATGATTTATTATTATTTATAATAATATTCTCTTAGATTAATGCTAGAAAGTTGCAGTTTTTTCTAAAATTTTGCTTTCTTGGTTCAGTTTCAAATCAGCGTAAGGTAATAATTAATTCAAGTTGACAAACATAAATGTTTAAAGAATTTTTAATTACTTTTAATAATATTCACTTTGAATAATGGTAGAACGTAAAGTTTCTTCTGAAATTTTTCACTTTTTGTCAGCTTTTCACTTAGATCGAGGTGATAATTAATTAAATTTAACAAAAATAATTATATGAAGAAATTATTATTCCATATATCTATCTACTACTATATTAATGCTACATTAATGCGGTTTTCTTTTGAAATTTCCAACTTTTTGTCCACTGTTTACTTAGTGCAATAATAATTAATGCAAGTTAACAAACATAATTTCTTAAATAATTCATTATGGGTTATTACTATCTTTTCTTAGAGTAATGCTGGACAGTTGCGGATTTTTCTGAAATTTTCAGCTTTTCTTCGAATTTTTAGTTAGGAACGAATAATGAATATTATTATCAATTTAAAAAAGGCTTTCAGTGAATACTCGGAAGAAAATTTACAGTTAGTATGATCCATATAGAAAATTTGAGGAATATATCAAATATCTGTTTTATTATAGAAAAATGTATTCACAACAAAAGAAAGAGATTGTTTGAAAATGATTTGCTCTACTGTTTATTTATTATTTGCTTATAACTAAAAAGCCAAAGCAGACCTAAATATTTTAGAAAAATCGTAACTTTCTAGCAATTATCTGAGAGAAAATAGTTATCAACAATAATAAATTGTTTAAACAATAATTTTTGTTATTTTGCATTGATTATTACCTAGCTAAGTGAAAAGTTGATAAAAAGGGGAAAATTCTAGAAAAAACCCGTAACTGCCTAGCTTTACTATGCGTGAAGATAAACGATGATAATTTGTTTAAACAATTCTGTTAAATTTTAATAATTTTTATCTTACTCTAAGTTAAAAGTGGACAAAAAGTTTAGTATTCCAGAAAAATCGCAAGTTTCTAACATGATTTGATTAGAATATTATTTGAAATAATAATAAATTGTTAACAAAATTATGCTTGTTACCCTGACTTAATTATTACCTCACTTTGAGTGAAAATTTGACAAGGAGTTGAAATTTGCAGAAAAATCTTCATCTATCTAGCATTACTTTAGGAGAAGATAGTTATAAACAATAATAATTGTTTATTATATAAGTATTGAATATATATATATATATATGTATATATTGTTAAATGATTATTGAATTGTATTAAGTTTTACCTCGCTCTTAGTGAAAAGTGACCGAAAAGTTGAAAATTTCAGAAAAGACTGCAACTTTCTAGCATTATTCAAAGAGAATATTATTAAAAATAATAATAAGTTATTCAAACAATTATGTTTGTTGAATTAATTCAATTGTTGACTCACTCTAATTCAAAAGTGGACCAAGAGAGAAATATTTTTCAAAAACTGCTAGAAACAATTTGTATTTGAAAAACCACAAAGAATCATAAGTTGTGTCAAAAATTCGCAAAACCCAATTTTTCATTCATTGCTTTTTTTGGGATCCTATAAAACAGACTTGTGGCGGTTGTACATAGAAAGTAATTATTCATTTGTATTCTATAGCTAATCGTGAATACAAATCTTACGTTTCAACTCGATTCACCTAATATTGACGATTCTGAATGAAATTTAGAAAAATGTCTTTTTTTCCTATGGGAAATGCGTGTTAAATTTCATGGAGCTTGTGGTTCGAGTCCACAAAGAAATCCCGCATTAATTTTTTTGTGGACTAGAACAAAGGAGGCGATATGCATGAAAATTCTGAAAAAAATTTGGACCACCCTAGGGTACCTATATTGATTATTCCACCTCCAAACGGACCGTAATCCTCGTAATACTTTACAGTGAAATTACCGATTTTATGGTAAACGTTTCATTGACATGGTTACGATCTCCTCAGGAAAGCATTTCAGTCTGTCACAATAATACGTTATCTGCTCATGACAGATTTCAATGCATTTGAATGGGCAGAATATGCTCAGCTGGCTTTAAAACGATTATACATTTATGCTTTATTAATTGGGTAGAATTCCACCCTTGTTGGAATATTTCCCTTCTGTTTAAAAATAATTTAAAATACTTTTTTACGAATTTTATGAATTTTTTTTATTATATATAATAATCTACCATTCATTCATTCTCGTTCGCCTTTCGCGTATTTTCTCTCTCGGGACTTTTTCTGGGACGTGCAAAATCCCGAAAAATAAAATTCCCGACATTGTAAAATTCGCGAATTCGGAAATTCCCGACACTTTATAATATTGTAATGATTTCATAAGTAACAAATCAATCCTTTTCTTTGACCGAAGATGATTGAGAATTTCAAATTGTGAATTTTTATGACTTACGGTCCACATAAAAATTAATTAAAAATGAGTCAAAAAACATCTTTGCAACTCAGAATTTATTAATTAAAAAAAACTCCTTTTTCCATCCTTTACGTTTCGGTACAATTGCGTACCTTTTTCAAAAGGTTTTTAGAAAACCTAAATACAATAATATTCCAAGTTTAGCAATATTATACAGAAAAAAAATTAAAAATAGAAGAAATAATTAATATAAATTTATACCTGAGATAAGAATAATTTCGATGAGTAGGGCAACCATCACAAAGAAAACATAGAAACTTGTGTCAATTTTGAACGAATTCAAGTCAAAAATTGGAGTCAAAAATGTCAAAAATGGAAAGATGTTTTTTGGCTCATTTTTAATTAATTTTTATGTGTATCGTAAGACATGAAAAATTCACAATTTAAAATTTTTACATCTCGAAAATTTCGCTCTTATTGTTCTTGAAAACCTGATTGGCTTTTGAATAACTTGAAATTGCTCCATTTATCATATTTGAAATTTTTAAATGAAGTCCGTTCCTAACCTCTCAATTGTTTACGACTGTTAATTTATTTTTTTATCGTTATGGTGGCGAAATATTTCATTATTCTTACAAATATTGTTCTTAAATTATCTACTTTGATAAAAGCATGAAACTTAAGTTTATTAAATAAAAAAAATTATTCATTGTCGATCATACTTTAAAACCGAAGGCTTGATAATTTCAATTAAAAGTGTACACCAGATATTATGCTTTAAAAGATTTCTAAACATTTTATCAAATTCAAACAGATTTCAGAAGATTTCGTTTTTTTTCTTTTGTTTTATTTTCCACGTTTCAAAAGTATTTCAAAATATTTCAAGGGATTTTTAATTATTTCCAGCGATTTCAACAGATTTGAAGAGATTTCGTGGAGTGTAACAGAATATCTACACATCTTAACTGGTTTAGAGAGATCTCAAGGGATTTTGTGAGATATCAAAAGACTTAAAGTGTTACCAATGGGTTTCAAAATATTTCAGGACATATTACAAAACTTTTAAAGGCTTCAATGGATTTTAAAGAATTTTTAGGAGTTGTAAAGTATTTCAAAAAATTTTAGGGATTTTCGAAGAATTTCTAAATATATTTCAAAATATTTCCCAGATTTTCTAAGGATTTCAAGTGATTCAAGTATATTGCAAATATTTCAAACTTTTTTACAAGACTTTAAGGGACTTACAGAGATTTGAACAATTTCAAAAAAAATTTCAATGTGTTACAAAATATTTCACGGAATCTTACATGACTTGTACATAGTTTTTACTGATTTCAACTAATTTTAAAAGACCTCAAGGGATTTTGAGTAATTTTAACGATTTTGTGTAAGTTTTTTATGGGTTTGAAAATATTTCACAGGATATTACAAAACTTCTAAAGGTTTCGAGTGATTTCAACAGATTTCAGGAGATTTCAAGAAAAAAAAATAATAAAAAATATATATATAAATAATATAAATATAAAAACAATAAGGATTGTCGAAGTATTTCAAACTGCTTCAAGCAGTTTCACAAGGCTTATGGTTATTTCTGAAGATTTCAAGGGGTTTCAAAGGATTTCAAGTGATTTCAAAACATTTAAAAAAATTTCAGAGGATTTCAAGGAATTAAAAAAATGTACAGGATTTCACAGGCTTTAAAAGATTTTCAAATGATTGTGACGGATTTAAAACAATTTTGAAGTTTTTAAAAAGTATTTTGAATTATTTTAGAGGATTTCATGAGATTTCAGAGAGATTCATAGGGTTTTATGAGTTTTAAGATGAAAAAAATATATTTTTTTTGATTTTATAGGGTTCGTGTCCAGTGAACCATTAGTTGCAATTTTTTCGAGAATTTTCTTATATATTGCCATTTTTTAAGTATTGGGACTTATAAGTAAAGTACCTAATAAATTAGAAATACATATTTTTGATTAATTTTGCCCTTCTTAGGGCAATACAACTTAGTATTTCAAATATGGAAATATTCAATAATTTTTGCGCATAGCCCTCGTACTTGTTAGCTAGTTTAATTAAATTCCAATTATAGTGCTAAAAATCAGGTCTCTGGAAAAAAGTTTTCTATGATTTTAAGAATTGAAATAATATTATCAATCATTCCTTATGAAAGAGAAAAATTAGTTTTCACGAAAAAAGTTTAAAACCTATGAAAAATAATTATTTTAACAATATTTTTCATAATTGATTTTGTTTACTGTAGCTGCTTACTACCCATTTTTAAAAAATGGTTGAATTTGTATTAATCGCGTCTTTTTTTTTGCAGGAAAATATTCCCTACAAATCTGCTGTTTCCAATTTAGAAAAAAAGTCAATAATCTTTAAATACACTCATTCGAAAAAAGAAATTCTTTATTAAAAAATAGTTTTAACGATTTCAGGCATACTAAAATTCACTTTCAAAGTTCGAAACAATAGAGTTGTAGCGAATGTTTTCTTCGAAGAAAAGTCCATCATTTATTAAAATTGAACAATTTTTAAAAAATTGTTAAGAAGTAAGACAAAATTAAATTGCAAAAAACATTGAAAATTTTTTTCATTGAACTAATGTTTTTTATTTAAAAAGTTATCATCAGTAATGTTATTTTGAGTCTTAAAATCGTAGAAAAACTATTTTTTAAATGATCTGATTTTTGGCACAACTGTAGTATATAATTTTTTCTCCTTCAATTCTATTGTAAAATTTTACTTTTGATTCCGAGATCATTCTTCAATTCTAAAATTTAAAATGTAATATTATAAAATAGTTAAATTGAATATGTCGAAGGAAACTATTTGGGTAAATTCTAAAATTGTCACAGGAAATTCCTCCATTTCTAGAAAAGATCTTTTGTCTCGTATTTTTCCCTTTCTTGTAGTAGTGAGCATTTCTCTAGCCAAACACAGCGCGAAATTACTCAAGGGATTGTGTACTTATGTGCGAGAACGTCAGGCAAAAGATATTCAAATTGTGATATATTCTTCATTTTCACAAGAGACGTGATTTTACGACATTTCACCTTATTTACAAAGGGAAGTCCATTGAATACAAAAATCAGTGTAGATACATTTCCTCTCTGCATCTTTTCATTGAATTCAACATTTTTCCTGCAATACAAATTTATAAAATTACATTAAAGCAAAAAATTATTAAATAAAAGAAATTATTGTCCTCGTTCTTAGTTTCATCATTGATTTATTAATATTAATTTACAGGGGCTTTAAACGGCTTTAGATAGAGTGCGTAGTATATGTTTAATCAAAGCAGGAAGTAAATTTAGGATCAAGTAGTTTGCACCTACCCTTTAGCTTGTTGCCCCAAATTTCATCAATAATTTCAAAGAAGATAAAATTAATTAATTAATTAGTGAATAAAAGTTCATACCAGAATAAGCTCTTACATAGTCTGAACAATTTATAATTTCCCATAGAAAATTTCATCGTGAAGCAAAAGCAGCAGGGGTCAGACTAAATTGACTGAGTAATTAAGTGTTCAAGGATGTTCACTCGAATCACTTCTAGCAATAAAAACTTTTCTCCAGAGACCTGATTTTTAGCACGATAACTACCTTTAATTATTGGAATTTAATGAAACTAGCTAACAAATACGCGGGCTATGTGCAAAATTATGGAATATTTCCATTTTCTAGTATAAGATAATTATAAACCTATTTATTTTTTAAATTCGTGGGGTGAAATGTTAAAAGTTAGTGAGAAACTGGCTATTTTGGGTATCGATCTGATCGGAAAATAAAAAATCTGCCCGCTGGGCGGGCACATTATCATCGCGCGCGACTGTTGGTTCTCGCGCTTCACGCTCGATAATATATTTATCTCGCGCTTCGAGCTCGATGATACAG
>JAABKJ010007254.1:0-21127 GCA_011634705.1 Andricus grossulariae
ATCCGTTGGGATTGGTCAAATGATATGCGGTCCAATGTAGACCAAATGTCAAATCTGAGAGTGTTTGATAGGAAAAGATGAAGTTCTAATAGTTTTTTGGAGGTAGTGTGCAAGACAAATGTGGTATGTTATATTCTTTCTTTCAAGAGAAGCAAACTTGTTTTATGTAGAATTGATTTTGATTTAGATGTTCCCAAATGGTCTTTCAACTGTAAGCATTTGGGGACGATGTTATTTTCCCTACACTGTTTTAAGAAAGCTGAAGATGTTAGTAGCGTAGCTTCAGAAGACCTGGGTTTACTAAAAGTGTTAGTTTTAGTAAGAAAAATCTCCCCGTAGAGTTCTCTAATAATAGATTTAATGCTTTCACGATGATTCATTATGATAAATTTAAACTTCTTCAGGGCTGACCTGAAACTGAAGTTGCAGGTTATGTCGATCTTATATATGTTGTTCGAGCAGTCCCCATCATGGGGCGCTCTGGTCAATCATAGGCAACGTAGAGAATCTACATGAGAACAACATAACCTGAAACTTCAGTTCCAGGTCAGCCCTGAAGAAGTGAACTGCATTGTTCACGAAACGTCAGCAAGATTCGTAGTCTTGCACACGATGAAACCCGAAAAAGCTTTAAATTTTAAGTTTGAATTTATCATAATTGTTCGAGCGAAATAATGCCTATAATATAAATTTGTGTTAACCTTAATTTATTGTTTAAATACTTCACAAAGATTGTTTTTTTTTTCTCTCCGAGCGGTATGGATTTTATTGTACCAGCGGCAAGCTTATTGTTCGAGCAGGTATGTTTACAAAATTTCGGTTTTGCAAACATACGCGGTCGACTGGAGTGGGAATGCAGGGTGAGAGTTTGTTGCTAATTTTTGAACTATCCGCAGTCGAGCTTTAGGGCTCAGCGTGAGCGGTCGTGTTTTTCTTGTTCGGTGTGAGTTTTAGCGAGTTTCTGATTTTCGCGAGTGCAAGAGTGGCTGTTCCACTTTCTTGTGGTGCTCAGTGTGAGAGCGGGTCTCTGTGTTCGTGTCCCTTTCTGACCGGATCGTCTTTCGCCTTGGATTTGTATCTTGCGGATGGATCGTGTTTGGATTATGTGAGTGCCCGATGGTGAGAGCTTCCTAGTATTAATTAGTATTGTAAAGGGCTTTTCCCTCCACTCTTTGAGTGGAGTGTTTTCACGTCAGGCAAATAAACCTTGTTTTATTTACACTTGAACGATGGTTGTTTTCTGCTTGGCCCACCTCTCCTCTGATATGTTTTGTTTATTTAAATTATCAGTCATGAATTTACTTTTGTTTATCTAAAATTGCGATCATATAGAAATAATTACGTACGCTCATTTATGAATGAATATATGATAAATTTTATATTTGCATGTAAAACAAAACGTTCCCACAACGTAATTATTTTATTAGACTTTGTATGTAATATATCATCAGTAAAATCTTACTGATAACTTCATTAATTTTCAGTAAAACTTTAGTAACGAGTAATAATAAATAATAATTACGTTGTGGGAACGTTTTTTTTTATAAGGAAATAAAAAATTTATTACGTATTTATTTATAAATGAGCTGTCGTTATTATTTATATGTGTAATCATGTATTATAAATCGTCCATAATTTTGATCAAAATATAAAATTTTCCAAAAAACTCTTGCTCGACAAGCTAGACGGTCTCACGGCTGTGCCTCTAGACTGCTACTAGAAGCAGTCTCGAGGGCCGGCGTCCGACGTCGCACACTTGCCGCCGCAGAATTGAAAAGGGTGCCATAAGATTCAATGAAGAGCAGTACATTGAGTGACGCATACAGCTCCCGCCGTGCGGTCACTTAGGCTCAGCCGCAGCATTCGAAGTCAACCTTAAGCCTGCGAGCGACGGCTTGGCCCTAGCAAGGGCAGTCTTGATCCGACGTCCTTCCGATATGTATCCAATCGTCAATAAACATATTTTACTTACACGTCCGAATATTCATTGCCATCCAAAATCACCTTCAACTTTTCAAAAGTGGGATTCGAGTTCGCAGGTCGATCAGTAGTGAGTCGCACGGTCATAAAGAATCGCGTGGTTCCACCAAAAGTTCTGTGTGAACAGAGGAAACTTACGCAATGCTAAGGACTCGTGTAACAATACGTGTGGGACTCGTGGAACAACTGACTCGAAAACCTCAAAATGAAGAATCCGAATGAATATACAGTAGCGAAAATTAGGTAACTTTTGAAGAAGTATGGCCTGCCAAATTCCGGGAATAAAATGGATTTAATATCTCGGTTGGATCAAAATTTTCCCAATGGATCTTGGAAGCAAGAAGAGTCGCTAACCAACCCCGATCATATTCAGTTGGTAACTGAATCACCAACCAATACAGTCCGGGATAACGCGGTTGACAGACGAACAGTGGGACAGACGTCCGAAATCGAAATGATGAGACGTGACATGGACCTCACCCGTAGAGAACGGGATTAGTTTCAGCAAGAGTTAGCTTTGATACTGCGTAAAAATCCTCACGAATCGCCGTCGAATGCAAGCTCTTACAGCAATCGTCCGAACATAAATATAAAAGGCATCAGTGATCTGTTAAACGAATTTAACGGTTGTGATCAAAAGTTTTTAGAGTGGGGAAAACAAGTGTTGTTACTCAGTGCCACATACGACTTGGATGACAATCTTGCTAAGATTCTAGTCTGTTCGAAATAAGAAGGTGATGCACGTGATTACTTTAATTCTAAATCCGACCACATAGAACTGAATATGAACGAGCTTCTGACAAAGATGAAGAAGATGTTTGACTACCATCCAAAAAGAATTGAACGTCATCGCACTTCTGAAGACAGGAAGTGGCAGAAAAACGAATCTTTCACGCAATATTAGCACAGTAAAATTATTCTGGACAGCCGAGAAGTGAATCCAAACCAGCAGATTCCAAGGTTGCAGGAAAAACCAACGTAGATGACGGGAGCTCCAGAAAATCTCTTTTGTGCTACAACTGCAGGAAACCAGGGCATACGGCTAGGTACTGCCGGTTGCCAAAGAAATAAGATTATTTTCATTTCAAGGACCCTGGGAACTTGGCAAAGGATTGCGCAGTTAGAAAAGCTGGTGTCAACTTCGTCGACAAGGTCTCTTCGCCCGATGATAGTTTCTTTCGGAGAATAGTGGTAATACTGAATAATGGTAACCGTTTAGATATAAACTGTTTACTTGATTCAGGTAGCCTGATAAGCTTCATAAAAATTCATTTGTATGCGTGATGAAGTTATCGAAAGAGCCACAGAGTTAGTCAAATCATTCGGTATTAGGTAAAATACACGTAATAATTTTGTAGATCAGAAACAAGTACAGCCTTTAAACATCGATCTAAAAGTTCCGCACCAAATAAAATCGAAGTTTCTAGATGAAAAGGCAAAGCTAAGACAGATCATCAGCAATTTAATTGAGAGAAAAGTGATACGGCCTAATAAATCGAAATGTGCGTCACCAATTGTTCTGTTGAGAAGGAAGAGCGATGTTTTGCGACTATGTATAGAGTATAGAGCACTAAATAAAATCACTCTGCATGACAATTATCTTCTCCTTTTGATCGATGATCAGTTGGACGCTTCAGAGGGGGAAAAATACTTTACCTTGCTTGATTTAAAAGATGGTTTCCATCACCTAGATGTCGTACCTGATTCAATTAAATTAACCTCTTTCGTGACACTATTCCGACAGTATGAATATTTATAAATGCCTTTTGGTCTTAAAACGCCACCGGCAACATTCTAGCGCTTTGTGAATACTCCCTTTGCGGATTTGATCAAATGAGGGAAAATATCTGTATATATAGACGATGTTATGGTAGCAAATAAGACTCTAGAGGAACAAATTGAAGTCTTGACAGAAGTTTTTAGAGTTCTGACAGAAAACAAAATGGAACCAAAATTGGAGAAATATTTTTATCATGTGGTTACCGCGGAAGGAATTTTTCCTTCGAAAAAGGGTCTTGAGGCAATCGAAGGGTTGCCAGAACCACAAACAGTGCAACAACTTCGAAGATATCTAGGCTTGTGTCAGTACTTTAGAAAATATGTTGAAGGTTTCGCGATAATAGCTGAGCCCTTTAAGATCTTTTAAAGAAAGAAGAAGTTTTTGTTTTTGGTGAGTCACATGTAAATGCGTTCGAAATTTTGAAAGGGAAGTTGACTGTAAATCCCATATTGGCGATATCTAATCCTCGCGATCCTACCAAACTGCACTGCCATGTCAGCTCTGTTGGCTTCGGCTTTGTTCTATTACAGCAGAAGGAGGATGGGCGTTTTCATCGTATTTTCTTCTTTTCGAAAAGGACGGTCGAACACCGTCCGGGAACTCGTATGCAACACGTGGACGCTCTAAGTCGAGCTTTTAACGTTTTGATGATGGAAGACAACCCATTCGAGTGGAACCTTTCGGTGTCTCAGACCCAAGATAAAAAAAATGGATGTACATAAACTATTAGAGGAGATTCAGCTCAACTCTTTCGAAATGCGCAATGGCGTCGTTTATAGGGGAAAAAAAGGAGACAATCTGCTCTTTTATGTGCCGCCGATTATAGAAAAACAGGTCTATTCTGATATCATAACCAAATGAGTCACCTGTGTTGTACAAAAACGAAAGAAATTATTAGTAGAACCTATTGGTTTTCAAATCTGTCTGAGAAAGTTGAAGAACACGTTAGGAATTGTCTAAAACGTATCTCTTTTTCTCCCATCACCGGGAAAACCGAGGGCTATGTACACATAGTTCCTAGAGGAGACGTGCCTTTCGCGACTATCCACGTCGATCATTTTGGTCCCGCTGACAAAGTAAACGCTCAAGTGTCCAGAAAACTTGTGTTTCTCATCGTGGACGCGCTTACAAAATTTGTAAAATTGTATGCTACAAAAACCACTTCGAGTCGAAAAGCGATAGAATGCCTGAAACTGTATTTTCAGAGCTATAGTAGGCCTAATATTCTAGTCCCAGATAGAGGTACTGCCTTTATCTCGGCCGACTTCAGTGATTTCTTGTCTGTGAACAACATTAGACACATTCTTATCGTGACAGGTTCTCCTCAAGCAAACGGGCAGGTAGAGAGAATTAACAGAACGATGGCCAAACTAACCGACGATAAATCTGGTTTGCAATAGTATAAAACCCTGAAAAGCGTAGAGTTCACCATGAACAATACTGTAAATCGATCTGCGAAGTTGACTCCAAGACGATTGTCATTCGGAGTTGATCAACGCGGCGAATTGATTGACGACATCAAAGAATTTGTTGAAAACCAAGTTCAATCAAATCCTCGCGATTTAGATTCATTGAGACGAATAGCGCGAGAATATACCGAACAAGCTCAAATGTATGATAAAGAATATTGTGAAAAGAAGAAAAAGAAAAAGCACAAAAATCCCAAGAGCGATTTAGTTTCAATTCGCAATTTTGATTGTACTTCTGGCGTTTCTGAGAAAGTTACTCCTGAATTTAAGGGATCCTATCATGTCATGCTAAAGCTGTGATTCAATAGGTATGTTATAGTCGATATCGAAGGTTATGGGATATGGGAAGCAAAATATCTGCGTCTTTGAATTAATCCCGTCGATTCCAAACAATGTAATTAATCTTAATTATGTTCGACTTCCTTTAAAGATAAAGATCCGGACATGTATCCAATCGTTATTAAACATCTTTTACTTGTACGCCCGAATATTTATTGTCATCCAAATCTCCTTCAAGACATTATATTGTCATGCTTACCAAACAAATATAGCACTTCTATAGCATTTTATTTTCTCAAAAGTTAAACAAAATGATAAAAGTATCTTGAAATGTTTAATTAACTCCGTTATTAATAAACGTTTTTTACTTCCATTTTGCCGATTTTAATGCTAAAATTCTATACAAAATATTTAAATATTTAAAATAATCTAAATTCAGAAAGAAATTTTCAAAACTTATTAAGTTTGGGAGTAATATCTTTAAATTATAATATTAATGCTCTCGAATATAGAAGTCCGCAATAATGATCGATTGTAAACCAAAATTTTACAATAAGTAGTGTAAAAAAACGTGCGCACTACGCTTATTGCTTTTTGACTTCGTCATTTTCAAATTAAAATTTAATGTGTCGTACTATCTATTATCTAAATGAATAGAAAAAAAGCAAGAATGATATTTTTGATAATATTTTTTTACATCTATAGAAAATCAAACCGTAGCATTTTCGTTCAAAAATACTAATATTCCTGATGAAAAAGGCTAACATACCCCATAATTGTTCAAATATTGTAAATATTCTTTGAAATCGAATATTTTTTATCAGCAACCAACATTTTAGAAAAAAAAACACTAAGAGAACGTTTTAAAAAATCATTTAAGATTGTAAATCTTCTTTGAAATCTCTACCGATTTTTCTTGGAAAACGTGAGCATAACTTAAAATCGTTCAAACATTATTATCTTCTTTGACATCCAATGAATTCAACGAAAAAAAAAATTCATGCAAATGGTGAAATTTTTTTGATTCAAATAAAAATCTTTGGACTTATATCTAATGATTTTTGTATGAAAATACGAATTTCAGGTGAAACACACCAACCTAACTTAAAGTTGTTGTCAAATTGTAAATATTCTTTGAAATCCATTAATTTTTTTATTAAAAATGGTTTAAGAACTTTGAATTTTTAAAATCTAATGACTTTTTCAAATGTGCATTTCCGGTGAACACACAATCCAACATTGTACAAGCTTGTCAGTTTTATTATTTTACACAAAAATCATAAGGATTTAAATCCAATAATTTTTTAAAAACAGAAATTTCAGATGAAACATATCAACATAACCTGAAGTTGTTAAGAAATTGTATGTTTTCTTCGAAATCTCGTTATTTTTTATGAAGAGTACTAATATTTTCCGACTAAAATTTGAAAGAACCGATTTGCTCTCTAATGAACCTGTTGAACGGAACAGTTACGCGATTGTGTAACCGTAAAATGACCACAAAGTGACCGTTCACAGAAGCATTACGAATTAAAAGTTGTGTACGGCAACCCGACGTATAATATTGTGTGTCGGGTTGCCACACACAGCTTTTAATTTGAAAATGGTTAACACATGAATAAATACGAATACATAAATATAAATGTGTGAAAAGATAAAAAGAGGTTTGATTCCTATATAAAATTGTCAATAAATGTGAAAAGATAAAAATATGCCCAGTTAACGCAACGGTTACTTTAAGCCAAAGAACCTTGATTGCTGAAAAATGTTTAATCTTTGGTAAAGAAAAATTGTTGATTGAAAATACGCCATAACCTAAGATTGTTGAAAATTGGGATTCTTGATGATGTTTTTTGTTTAAAAATGCTAATTTCCGGCGAAAAAAACATAGCCGAAATTTTTCTAAATTTCAAGTATTCTACGCAACTGCACGATTTTACATTAAAATTGTGTTAAAAAAATACTAAATTACAAGAAGAAAACACTGAGTATTAACTAGGATTATCTTTGGATTTAATTTTCAAAATTTCAAATTTAAGATGTAAAACGACTTCAAGTAAAGAAAAGCCAATTAATTTTTCACCAACAATGATTGCAAGATTATCTAAACATATAGATAAACCACTTTTTTCAAACAGAATTACAACTGTATTCAAATAAATACACATTTAATTTTCAGTTTTTTAATTGGAAATCTTCTAGTCTGTCTTGATGAATATTCCAAATTTCCTAAATTTAATGACACTAATTCGATAGAATTTAAATTGGAACAGATTGTCTAAAATAGAAACATATGAAAGTTTTCACCAGTGAAAGTAAATCTATATAAAACCAATTTGGTAGTCAAAACATGACTCAAATTTTAATATCAATTTAAAAGTACCTACGATTTTCTATTTCGCGAGTTTCACACATCAAAAATTTATGAATTTTTTTTTATTCAGCTGGAGGTCTCCATGTTTGCACATTTCGATATATACTATGGGTTTAGAGTGTGCGAAGATGTTCATGTCTGGTTTCGCGCGCGAAGATAAGTTATTAAAATGCAAAGCGAGGATCAAAGGACGAGTATGGATCAAAGGAAACTCCGAGCCTTTGCACAAGCCTACGTCCACCTGAATTTCTACTTCTAACTAGTTAAGAAGATGTCCATGACGAACTTAATCATAACGTACCAATGAAGAAATTCCACAACCTTCTGCCATTTCCCGTTCTAATAATTGAGTAAACTCCCCGTTTCTGTAAGCATGAGGTTCTACTCATCGCGAACCCAGGCACGAAACCTTCATGACCCAGTTTTTAATCGAAACGTTTTTCTGTCAGATTTTCGTAATTAAAAATATCGACTTTCGCATTTTACGTTTGAAACATAAAACATGAATTTTTAACGATGCACTCTGCAATTAAAAGAATTTTTAATAATTTTTTTTTTACGAAGGAACAAAAAAATTATTTATCTGTTATATATTAAATTTAAAAGATTCGAAAAATTATTTCAAGTACAATATTTTTGAAGTTAGGCATTAATAAGCTTGTTTTCTTTCAAGGAAAAACGTTTCCACTTTTCGATACTCTTTAGAAAAATGAGAAGACAGGAGAGAGGTAGCCATGCTCGTAATACATATAAGTTTGAGCGCGGGCGGTGGAGAAGGACGGTAAGTAGTAACGGTCAGCGTAGCGCGCCGCAGACAACGGTTACTACTTATTATCAATAAATACGTAATAGGGTGGTGTAAATTTTAAAAAATTTTAATGAACATATTTCCCCGAATTCGTTCGAGACCACAAAAAAAATATGTTTAAAAAAAAGAAGATATTTAGAGGTCCTGCAAGCTCCATGAAGTTTAAAACGTATTTCCCATAAGAAAAAAATATGTTTTTGAAAATTTTATTTTGAATCGTCAATATTAGGTGTACTGAGTTGACCCACGCCATTTTCCTTTACAATTAACCATGGAATACCAATAAATAATAGTTTTGCGCCAATTATTATTGTTTCCAGTGTATTTTAGTACAAATTGTTTTTAATACATAAAATATTACTTTTTACTGACAATTAGATATTTGAATACATTTTTACAACAATTTAATATTGTGTATTGCAAAATTTCTCTTAGAATGGAGGTAGAAAGTTGCGGTTTTGTCTAAATTTTTCACCTTTTCAGTCAGAGCAAGGAAATTATTAATTATAGTTAACATCAACTATTGTTTGAACAATATATTATTATTTATAAATATATTTCCTTAGAATAATGCTGAAAAGTTGCGATTTTTTTCTAGATTTTCCACTTTTTGTCCACTGTTCAGAGTAAAGTAATAATTCAAGTTAACAAACATGATTTTTTAAACAATTGATTATTATTTTTAACAACATTCTCTTTGAATAATGCTGCAAATTTCCAACAATTCTGTAGTTAGAGTGAATTAATGAAAGTTAACAAAGTATTTGTTCAAAAAATGTATTAGCATTTAAAATTATCTTCTCCTACAGTAATGCTAGAAAGTTGGGGTTTTTTCTAAAGTTACCAACTTTTTGTCAACCTCTTAGTTAAAGTAAGGTGATAAATAATTAAAGTTAATAAGGTATTTGTTGAAACAAATAATTATTGTTTATAATTATCTTCACTTAGATTAATCCAAGAAAGTTGTGGGTTTTCCTAAAATTCTCAACATTTTTCTGGCTTTTCAGTCACGAACAAATAATAAATAAACATCAGGGAAAATTATTTTTTAACAATCTCTTTCTTTTGTGAATATTCTTTGTGTCATAAAAACTAAAAAAATTATTCTTCTACCTAATTTTCCACCCACTTCTAATTATTCGATTATTTTGTTTTCATCTCTACTGCAAAATAGCCTTTTTATTTAAATTAATATTTTGAAAACATTACCAAAAGAGTAAAAATACCTCATTCCGAAAAACATGGAATACTATTCAAATAATTATTCTTTTTGATGTAGATTTATTATTTTGTTATAAGTAAAAAGTTAAAGAAAAGCTGAACGTTTCAGAAACATCCGAAACTTCCTCGCATTACTATAAGAGAAGATAAGGAATGATAAATTGTTGAAACAATTATTTTGTTGACTTCATGAATTCGCAACTATCTGGGATAATTATAGCAGAAGATATTTAAAAAAAACGCAAATTTCTAGCATTATTCTAAGAGAATATTTTTATAAATAATTATACATTGTTCGAACAGTTATTGTTGTTATCTATAAATAATTATCCCCTTACTCTGACTTTTAAAATCACTCATTTAAACAAATTGCTATCAGTAGATAGTAATATTTTATGTATTAGAAATAACTTGTACTAAAAGAAGCCATACAAAATAATAATTAGCGCCAAAAACTCGCAAAACCCAATTTTTCACTTACGGGGTTTTTTGAGACCCTATAAAACAATGTGGGTGAAATTCAAAATTTAATTTTTGATTTATATTCTATGGATAATTTCGAAGAGGAATGTCAAATGTCCAAATACATCTAATATTGACGATTCCCACTAAAATTTACAAAAACGTCCTTTTATCTTATGAGAAATACGTGTTAAACTTCATAGGGATTACGGGACCTCTAATTATGAACAAAATAGGAAAACTTATTTATTTTTGTGTGGATTCGAACAAATTTGGGGGTGGGAGGGATATGCTCGAGAATTCGAAAAAAATTCCAATGCATTTTTGGAACACCCTAATACGTAACCATGTAGAAAGCAATAAATGGCCGATATTCCTTTATTAAAATATCAAAGAAATACAGTTATTTAATAGCAAACAATGAATATTTTCTACCGTGATGTTTGTAAATACTTTGTTATCTTCTGGTTGTTTAGTTTGTTAGTTTAATTATAAATTTGCTGTTTAAAATTAATTACACTTTTATTCCGAGTAGTTCTATAACATTTAATTTAATTTTAAATGCTCAAATTACTTACGTCATAGGAAAACGAAGGTACTCCATTTTATGATATAGTTTTTCATTTTGGTACGTAACGACTAGAATTTAATGTAGCGCACTTTACAGGTATAAAGCTGCTATTGCAGTATATGAAACAATTTTGCTTTTAATGACATAATAAAGTGGAACATGAAGGTTTTAATCCACGTGAAGTCTTCGAGAGGGATTCGAGGGAAGGTCTCTTGTACAAAGTGGAATTAATTTGAAATCGAGCGGAAGGTCCGCCTTAGTCCCTTTCCCGGCCATTACTCGCGAATTCGTGTCCGAAGGAAGACAAGAGGATGGACGACACAGATAAAGGATGTCACAGGCTTTGTTAGTGTACACGAGAGAGAGAAAGAAAAGGAGAGAGAAAGAGAAATAGAACCAAAAATAGAAGAGGAAACAGATACAAGAAATTTAAGTCAAGACCAAACTGGATCAATCGCAAAAGAGGAACAGCCTGGATCTTATTCGAAGGAAATGCCGCAAGTATCGTGAAATCCGTTTACAGCCAAGTGGATGGTCTTTTCCAAATATATATCTATATATGGTCTTGGGAATCAGAGATCTAATGAAGGGGGGCTAAAATTTTCAGTTCAAATACTCATTTAGCTTGAGTAAATAACAAAGTATCGTTTATTGAAATTCAGACAAATTTATCTTTGTTATTTATTTATTTTTCACGCATGGATTAAGTGGTTTTCTCTCTCTTATTCTAGTAAATTAAAATGAACAAATTAAATAATATGCTTTCAAATTGAACTATATTTAACCAGACACTTGTCAGTTTGAGTACCTGAAACTCTAAGTTTTAATATGAAAGTCTGCAAATATAGAACAACAGGCTTGAAGCCAGAAAATAAACCATCGTCAAATGCAATTGAAATTTTTCAGGAGAGGCGAAAAACGCTCTGAAAAATCAGATAATGAGCGTGAAATAAAAACAAAATGCTCCTCTTGAGATATCCGGGAGCTAAATTGAACTGTAAAAAGATTGAATATTAGTAAATGCGTTTATCAAAATATGAAAATTACTATTGTAGTTCATTACAATACTTCTTTTCAAGAATTAATAAACCGCCGATGTTTCTTCAGACTTTTTTTTAGTTTGAAGCTTTGGGTATATGAAATAATTTTATGGAACTGCAATATTTGAGCATATATCAATGAATGAATCCCCCGAAGTGTAAAAATGTTAAGAAATTCTTACTTTCAGCTGATTAGTGAGTGCGTTCGCAAGATTTTGACGCACTTTTTATTTTTGAAGCTTTTGATTGATAAAATAATTTTTCTGGACTATCATATTTGATAATATAAATAAATGCAATGTGTGAAACAAAACATTGCTACCTGATTTCATTTTTTTTCTATTCCATTGATGTAATTAATAAAATTTGTATTTATTATATATTTTCAAAAAACCAACCTCTAGTTATTTTAACACAAAGTTTTACTGTGTTGTATCTTGAATTTAGAACATTTTTTGAGCCAACAGAAACAGTTTTGCAAAAGACGGCGTTTATGCTGTTATGGTTTGACATGCTTAATTTGTTTTGATAATATTGTAGGATAAGTGGTGGAATATATTTTTTCCAATAACGGACATTTTTTTTTTAGTGAAAAAGGTAATTTATTCCATATTTGCCATTACTTGAAAAAAGTTTTAGGACTAAATTTGACTCTCATTTCTCAAATTTGTCGCTAAATCACAACTGAAATGAATTATTTTCATTCCAATACTAAATGTTCTACTATATCAATTGGTCTACCCATGAAACTTAATAGAGTAAAAAATTGTTCATAACTTCATGCCATTATTATAATAAATTACAACGAGTTTAGTACAAAATAATTTTTTTTCTTAGAGCAAACTGATATACTATTGCATTTGTTTATATAAATTGTGTATCCTAACTAAATACAATTTAGAGTAGCTTGTTTGTGATTTCTAAGTCTGTTTTCATGAATTCTGAATGAAAATCGCTTTATTTAAGAGCTAACTTTAGAGATAAAAAATCATATAGTTGATACGAACAATTTTGCAGGTGTACTTCTAAAAAAAATCTTTAATCGGTTAAGTAATATATCTTCTGGACAAATATGTCCGCCAAAATCCATTATAGTCTATAATTAACCTAATGATTTAAAGGAATTATTAACTCAAAATTACTAAATTAAACTAAACTGTCAGTCTACTGATAATTGTCTATGAAATTGAATTTTTACCTTTTTTCCTAAATTCCAACCATTTTTTATTATTTAAACAAGACTATGCGCAGATTTCTCCAATATTTGTTTATTTTTGCATTTTAGTTTTCAAATTACCCGCAGGACGAGAATCACTACATCGCCTTTAAAAGGTTGGGCTAGCATTTTTATTGGCCGACCTGAGGCTTTCAGAAAAACTGAGTCATTAGTTAATGCAAAAACTGAAAACAAATCATTAACTTAGAACCAATGAAGAATACTCAATTATGAGTCCAATAATGATAGAACAAAAAAATTTAATTTTGAAAGTTTTTGCTGTGTCCCAACAATTTTTAATTAGTTTGAAAAAATTATATATACTTTGAGTGAAAACAATATTTTTTAAAACACCACAGGGGCGAATTCAGAGGAATTTTTGGGAGGCGAAGTATCTAAGGGTAGCACTCCCCCCTGAGAAGCTGAGAAGTATCATTCGAATCTGGACCATGGGGAATTCTTTAATAGTCTTTTAGATTTTATTTTAGCCTTTAAATTGCACCTTGAACTGGATCTATTCAAAAAATGATCTCATCTTAGACTGTTTGATCTTGACTTTTTAAGCCAACGATTGGCAGTCAGAGTTGCGCTACATTTAATATTTATAAGAACCTTGTGTTGGTCCAACTTAAAGAGCCAACATTGAAAGTCAAAAGGTTCAGTATTTTCATTACATTAATACTGAAGGTAACTCGGTTGGGAACTAGCGGTTTGAACTGGATGGATATAATAGCTTTTATACGTCACCAAATTTTTTTAGAAAGTTCGTAAAGAATATTTTTTGATTAAAGAACTGATATATTTGCAGATATATTATTTATACGACCACAATAATTGTATTTAGAGTAATAAATAAACTATTATCTATGCAGAATGAGAATGTTGTATACTGCAAACAATTTAAGTGGTCAAAAATTGGAAATATCTCGAATTCCCAAGAATAAAATATTCAAAATTTAGAAAAATATGCCATTTGTAAGATCTGGCATAAGTTTAAATGGAAAACCTAATATAAAAGAATTTTTGTTAAAAAATATAAAATGAGCTTGCTGTGAAGACGGTACGTTTGGGACAGTAGGGTGATTCAAAAATACATTGGTAATTATTTTTGTTGATGAAGGGTAAGTATTCCGCTAATTGGGTTCCAAGTGGAACTTTGTTTGGTTTAAAAAAATTGCATTTTTCCAGAATATTGATTTTAACTCGAATTTTCTCATGTAAATATATGGGAAAAATCACTTGTTGGGATTTTATATGCTATCATATGCGTTTACCAACACTAAGACGCTATTTTGGTACCACCTTGGCCCAGTAAAATATTTATCAATATTTGAAAGTAATTTATAATTATTCAAACAAATAAAATTTGTTTAAATAATGATATTTTCCTGAAAAGTCGGCTTTTTTCTAACTAACTGGAAAACAACGTAGAGTAACTTTTTAAGAAAGAAACGAATTTCTGTATAAACAAATATTTATGGTTTTACAAAATACTTTAAATTGTATAAATATTCTACTGGATCAAAAATAATAATTTTTCACAACAAAAAAAACGAGAAGAAAGGACTGAAAGGTGTAGATTTCGTGCAGAATATATATTTTTATATTTAGAGGTAGTTTTCGGAACACCGTGAAAGTGTGCTAGGGGTGGCAATCCCATATAATTGATATATAGATTTTTTTAGAGAGACCTCAGCAAGTTTTTGAACTTTCCCGTCACATTTTCGAATGCCCTAAAACCCCCGAAAAAACGGGAAGAAGTTAGTTCGGACCATCCTTTTGGGACACCTGTACGTCTTAGACAAAGCCGAGGTATGTATATTAAATCAAGTATGAACTTTTTTTATTGGTTAAATATGTTCCTTTACACTCAAAAGAAACATGCTTAACCAGTCAACAAAAGTTTATACTTGATCTAATAATTCACTATGTCCAAAACGTACTGTGCCATCCCAAACATATCGGTTTTCCCCAATAGTGATGGGCAATTGAATCTCTTATCCGCTCGAGTGTCGAGGACCTTTAAACTACATGTTCTCTCAAATTATTTCTTTTTTCTAGTAAACCCCGGACGTCAAGGCATCAAAACTTTGTAGATCATTCTGATTATAAACTCTGAATCAAACATATTTTTTCATTCTGTATCCTTTTACGAACTATCAGAATAACAAAAAGATTTAAGCAGAGTGACACTAACTATTAAGAAAAGTGAAGAATTACAGCGCAAACAGCAACTTTTTGAGGGCGGCACTGTGGCTGATGAATTTTTTTTCTAACTTTAGGGATTGAAAATTATATTATACATAGTAAATTGCATTGTAAATTGCATTGTCTATCATCGACTCTTGCTACTGCACTTGCGTTAGAGCCGTGCACTGGTTGGCCGCAGTTGGCCCACATGATATCAATTGGAATTGAAAAAATCTCAGCAACTGATCTATATACCATGTTGTATGAAAAAGGGCTTATGGTCGTGTATCGTAATGTGAACATGGCACTGCGCATTAGGGCGTATCGAAAAAATTTAATATTTTGCAATCGTTTTTGGTTAGGGCTAAACAGTTTCTGGTAGGTGCTAAAATAACTCCCAAAAAAATGGGTCCTAGAAAAAAATGTCTTCAGTTCGCGAAAGGTCATATGCCAAAATAGGGAATAATAGTAGATTTCTCATCGCCGAAGGCTCAAAAATGTTTTTTTTTTGTCCAGATAAGCGACAAAAGATGCATATTGTATCCATATATATACTTGCTTAGTATAGAACCAATAAAAAAATGTTCTGTGCTCGCGCGTTCATGTAAAGTGACAGATAACCGTAAAATTCTCGAAATATTATATATTCTTAACGATTAAAAGCTCACAAATTGTTATTTCTCATCCAAATAAGCGGTAAAAAATGCATATTGTATCCACATATATACCTGCTTAGTATAGATCCAATCCAAAAATGTCCTGTGTTCGCGCGTTCATGTTAAAGTGACAGAGAATCGTAAAATTCACGAAATATTAGATATTTTCAACTATTACCAGGTCACAATCTTTATTTCTGATCACTATAAGCGGTAAAAAGTTCATACTGTTTCTACATATATACATGTTTAGTATAGGCCAAAAAGAATACCGTCCAGTATTCGCGCGTTCTTATTCGATTGACAAATAATCGTAAAATTCATGAAATATCATATATTTTTAAACATTAAAAGCTCAAGAATGGTTATTTCTTATGTGGATAAGCGGTGAAAAATTCAAATTATATTCACATATATACCCGCTTATTATAGGACCACTAGAAAAATCTCCCGTGTTTGCAGACTCATGTTAGGGTGGCAGATAATCGAAACATTCACGAAGTATTAGATATTTGTTACTATTACAAGTTAAAAATTATTATTTTTAATTTAGATAATGAATATAAGTTGTGTACTATATTTTTCTCTTGAGTATTTATTTGTTACTTAATAATATAATTAAATATTTAGCTAAATTGTCTTATGGAAAATTACTTCTTAAATCTTGAATTGGTGTTTAATTTCAAAAACCGTCAATATTGATTATCGGAAACAAAAATGAAGATTTTGAGCTTGTAATAGTTAAAAATACATAATATTTCGTGAATTTTACGATTATCTGTCACTAGAACATGAACGCGCGAGCACAACGCATTTTTTTATTGCGTCTATACTAAGCAGGTATATATATGGATACAATATGCATTTTTCAACGCTTATCAGGATCAAAAACAACCATTTTTTAGCCTTTGACAATGAGAAAGCTACTATTATTCCCTATTTTGGCATACAATGACCTTGCTCGAACTGAAGACATTTTTTTTTAGGACCAATCTTTTTTGGGAGTTATTTTGGCACCTACCATAAAACCTTTTAACCCTAACCAAAAACGATTGTAAAATGTTTAATTTTTTCGATACGCCCTACTGCGCATGTACCTATCAATTCTTATATCGAACTGTTCAGGAGAACGTTCGTTCCCCGCCTTAACTAGAGTAGAAAGCTATTTGCGATCATGTATGTGCGAAGAGAGATTAAATTATATTACAATTCTCTTCATCAAAGCTTCTTTTCTGCAAACAATAGACTATGAAAATATTAATACGGGGTTTGCAGAAAGAAAAGTGCGACGAATATTGTTGTAATCGGTATATTACGAATGTATTGTTAAGATTATTTTAACAAATTAATAAAGTTATAATATAAGTATCTTTACAATTTTCTAGTTTGTATACGTGTTCATGTAAACTTTCTTTTTACTTACTGCATTGCATCTCAGGGAAATTAGCATTGACATAACCTGAAATTTTTCGATCTTGTAACCAGCCCCCTGAAACTCTGAGTTGAAAATCTACTATGTGTTGACGGTGGCCGTGTCGTGGCGCCAGCTATGCAGTTGGCCTATGATCGTTGCAAATACATGGTAAAATAATAAAATTGAATTTAATAACACATTAAAAGTAATTTACTGAAAGTGTTAAATAATCTTTGTGTGTTTTGAGTGATACTTGCTACATTTTCCATCTTTTAAGCGAAAGAAAACTGAGAAAAACTGCTTTTAGGTGTAAAAATCTGCATCTATTTACAGGTGTTCGAAAATATCCGCAGTGTTGAAATTTTTACAAAAAAAAACCCTTTTAGTCAAAAAACTGTGAATATAAATTATAATGCTTTTTAAAATTGAACTGTGCATGGATTAAAAAGTGATCAATAATCGATTTTACAAGACGATTCGAAATCAGTTCAAAATTTAAGAATTTCCAGATTTCAACGTTAAAGATTAAACTATTTAAATTGGAAAGTCTTAGCAGTTAAACAAATGTAAACGCATGATTGAAACTTTATAATCTATTTAAAATTTACAATAACTTAAAAACAATATATTCATACGTAAAGACTTTTATTAAATTTAAAATATTGTTTTAATCTAAAATTTGAAACTTTAAAATTTGAAATGTTTTAATTAGGAAAAATAACAATTGTTTAATATTCATAAATTTTTGACTGTTTAATTTGCAATCAGTGATGTAAATCAAATATTCAAAATTAAACAAACAAAAACTAAACTTTGAACGCACGTTACAATTTTAATTGTTCCATTTAAAAAAATGTGATTTGCAAGTAAAATTGTCGAATTTTGATGTATAATAAATATTGCACCTCTTATTATTATTCCTAGAAAACATTCAAGTAAGTTGAATTTAGTTTCAATTAAAAATTTGAAGTGATTTCTAATAATTTAAACGAAGTGTCTACGTCGTACACAGACAAAATTTGGCTATTCGTACCGATATTTCGGTGCAAATAGCCCACGGCCTAATTTAAAACAAAATATAGATTTGTGCAGGTTTCGAACAAAAAATTTCGAAGATTTTTTAGAATTGCAACAGGTTTTAAAATAATAAAAAATATTTTTTTAAGATTACTGGGAAAATTGAAAGCGACTTTTTATTTTGAAAAATTAATTTTAAGAGAATATTTAAAAAGGTTTAAAAAGATTTCTAACATTGTCCAAAATGAATCTGGAAGATTTTAAGGAAATATTTTTAATTTTGCAGGATTTAAACAAAATTTTAGGAAGAATTCGAATAATTTTGAAATATGTTTAGAAGGTCTGAAAAAATTAATTCATAATTTGAAAAACTGTAAAACAACGAGTAGATGTTTCAAGATTTTGAAATCAAATTTTGAAGCTTTTCAAGGATTTTTAAGCTATTTAAAATAAAAATATTTCAACTTCTGATTCAAGAAGTGTTCAGTTTATAAAAAAATGTAATCGCTCAATTTTCAATATTTCTAGCTTAAAATTGCTTAAAATTATTTGCAGTCCAGTTTTTATTACTTCAAATGGACACATTTTTAGCTTTAGAGTTAGAATTTTTTTACTTTCATTGACCGTGAAAAATGTAAGCGAACCGGGAAATGACTGGAAATTTTTTTCTGTTATTAAAACGACCATCCGCATTTTCAAATTTTCAAGTTGAAAAAAATGAACCAAAAATATACATGGCAAACAAATTTAATTAATTTTGTTGGATTCATTTAAAAATTTGCTTTTCGGCATAACCGTTTTCATGAAATTTAGCTTGAGATTTGAGACCAAAAGGGAATTTTCATTATATAGTTGTTTTTACATTAAACAGGAATTAAAGTTATTTCAAGATAAAAGATAAGAAGCTCTTTAAAACACATAATTTTTTTATTAAAATATTTGAAAATCCAAAATGAATTTAAATTAAAAAATAAAGTAAATATTATAAGTTTAGACTATTTCCTTTCCGGATATTTAAAAATTACACAAATAATTATATGTCTGATTTAATTGCGCATGAATAAAAATTTGGTTGTAATTAGTAGGAATGCATTAGGATTTACGTCTAAAAGAAGTGAATTTTAGGATTTTCGAAAATTATTTTTAACTCAAAAGATTTAAAAAATCTTGAAGATCACTATCTTTTACCCAGAACTATCAGAAAATTATTTTTATTTAACAAACATTTTTTTTAACACTTTCGCCTTGCATTATTTGAATCTTAGGCTAATTGTATAGCTGGCGCTTCCACACGGCGACCGTCAACTCTAAAGACAATATTTTCCACAGGCCTCCAGAGTAAAGGGAGTAAAGTGGCATAGGGCTGCTTGTAACTTCTCTCTCCACTGTATTTAATGATTAAAAAAAAAAAACACTACCAGAACCTAAAATGGTAACAATTTGTAAGGTTTATCTCAACACCTGATAACCTTACTTAAAATAAGTCATTTTCGGCTGAATAACACTAACAGAACATATATTGTTGAAACTTGCAAATCTTCACCGATAAACTTCATGATTTTTAGTTTTAAACATTAATTAGTAGCGAAAAACATTAATGTAACCTGAGACTTCATGATTTCTCTTCAAAAATACCATTCTTTGATGAAAAAAGAACCCTAACGTAATCTACAATGGTTATAACATCCAAGTGTTCTGTGAGACTTAATGATTTTTCGTTAAAAATATCAGTTCTTGTGATTCCTATTACTAACATTCACCGACGTTCAAGATCATTCGTTGGTTCGTGTCTATGTTAAATATAGAAGTTTCTCGGTAGATTTTGAAGGTTACTATTGTGGAAAATCTTCCTAAAGGAAATGTGAAATTTTAATAATGTGATAAAAAGAAAATAATTCGTCTCCATACTCCATTTTTTTATTTATTATAGTCATTTGACACAATTACTTAGTTTTTGACTTTCCGTCGATGTTTGTTTGAGACATTATCCTTATTATGTTGGCCTATAGCGTGGGTGGCCAATCTTCATCATTCTTAACTGGTGGTAAGGGGAAAACAGCATTATTTCTATGTGTCTTATATTTTACCTCGTTTTTTACCTGATTCTGTAGGGGAAAAAACATATATAAACATATATTGTAATTTTTTTCACTGCATCCGGAAAATTTGATATTATAAAACAATTATAGGGGAGCGGCACCGAATGCGGCGCGGCAGCTAATGTGGCGCGCTCGAGTTTTCGGATATTAACGCATTTTCTGCTTATGGAGGTAGTTTCATTAAATTTACATATGTTTTCAACGTTATATTATCAAAAAATTGGGATAATTAAATTAATTGCCTGATTTTTATGACGAAAAGTTCGTATTCGTTCTTTCGCTTGTATTGTGAGAGTAGCGAAAAACAAGTAAAAAATTACAGATGTTTCGTGTAAACTTATAAAAATTTTTGGAAATATACTGTTCCGAGTTTCTTCAATGCTTTGAAGTTTAACATGTTGAGTAAAATTAATAAACTTCAATGTAAAAAATCTTTATGAAATACTATTCACATGCGACGGATATGGCGCATTCGGGACTAAAATCGGCAGGTAACTTGGCGCACAAGTTTTTGGTTTGTTTTGCTCCGAGAATCTTAACATGCAATGTGG
>JAABKJ010007255.1:0-21126 GCA_011634705.1 Andricus grossulariae
TGAAGCATCTAGATGGAGTAATGCACTTTCCTCACTTCTGACGTTGAAATTCAGGCCAAGGGTCTCAGCTGCCTGCCTATATATATATATATATATATATATATGTGTATTAATTCTGATGTTGAGATATCAATTATCAAAAATATTGTCCTTGCATTTCTTTTATATTATTTAAATAATAAATACTACGAAAAACAAAAATGTTGTACTAATATTGATAATATATATTAATTTAAAAATTATGTGAGAAAAAAAGAATAATAATCGCACGCATAGTGTGCATTTTTCTTTTCTAGTATATTTGATTACTAAACATAATAACTTTAACATTACTTGCATCATAAATCGCACGCCTAGCTTTTCGATTTTGAACACCCAAATTCGAACTAAAATTAGATTCTGAGATCTGTGTAGAAGAAGAATTAAAAAAAAAAAATTAAAGAAAGGGTTATTTTAGAGGATTTTATCAAGTATTAGGATTAATTCGAGGCAATTAAAAAGATATTTAGGACTTTTAGAAGTTTGGAAGAAACGTAAAAATATTTGATAAATTTTCGGAAACCTTTCCAAGTTTAAAAATATTTCTAATTACTTCAAATCCTCTTAAATCCCAAATCTCTTTGAAATTAATTCCAATTTTGCTTAAAAATTAAAAAAATCATTCAAAATTAAAAAACTTGGGTCATTCAGAATTATTAAAAAGCTTCTACTTTTTTTCAAATTCATCAAAATAAGTTTTTGGCAATAATTTAATTTTCCTTATCTCTTTAAAAGTGTGGAACAGTTTACAAATTATAGTGTTGTAGAAAAATATTAGCAAAAGAATTATTTCTCAATATTAAAAAATCATTTGCAATTGAAATGTTCTCTTTTGTGAATGACGTGGAGAAATCTTTAGAAATCAATTTTATGATGAAATAAAATTACTTTCTAGGAAATTTTGATTTTTTTTCGACAAAAATATGATAAAAATTTTATTTTTATTTTTTGTTAATGTACTGTAACAATCGATTATATCAACGTCAAAAGAAAAGTAGTTCTTAAGCTTTCCGCGTGAGGAACTAAAGGCGAAGAAAAGGTGAAAACGAGACTGAGGTAACCAGAAACGGTTCAGAGGCGTTTTTGCAGTCTAAATAATACGAGTAAATTGTGTAATTTTGTAGATTGTGAGTCGCGTAAGCCAAGCAGAAAGAAAAGAACATTGAATCATCAAAGAAGGACAGGTGAAAAGAAGGCATTTTAGTTCTGTTATAGATGAACTGACTTTTTGGTATTGGATCGACTAATTTACTGGATCATCTGGAAGAATCGCTTTGTTAGTCTGCATGGATGTCTTATAAATCACTCGATCTTAAACAAATATCACTGTGTCTTGGACGATACAGAAGCAAGGCGAATTTTTATTGGAAATCTATTAGGACACAATAATTTTGGGATTTTTAAATTGGAACTCGTTACATCATACAGATCACATTATCAAAGGTTTGGGGACTCGATCGATCGGCAGAATGTAAAGTAAGATGAAATAAGTGGGACTGATGTGGGAATATGACGATTTTTATTTTCATTTATTTTATGTATGATCGGATTTTTAAATCAGGTGGTAAATGATTTGATTTGCAAAATAATATCATTATTCGCGCGCATCGACGGGTTATCTAAATTGAGATCTACAAGGTCTATCAGGAAAATATCTGACCTTGAACTGGTATACGCAGTTGCGTAAACGTCTAGCTACGTACGCGCCGCAATTCAAGATGACGGGATGTACCGAACAAAGAGTGTGTAAATTAAAGGAAAAATTCTTGAACAGTGATAGAGATAGAGGAAGAGCTTGGGATTCCAGAAACTACTGTTCCGGTAATTTTTGGTCACGATTTGGGAATGAGCCTGGGTCAATAGTGATTGGGTACCTCACCACGACAACGCACCTACTCATTCATCGCAGCTTATTCAACAATTTCTGGCGAAGCACGGCCTTACGCAACTTCTGCAACCCCTTTGTAGTCCTGAACGGGCTCCCTGTGATTTCTAGCTGTTTTCCAAATTAAAGTATCCAATAAAATAGAATAGGACAGAGCGGCTGTTAGCTATTCCGAAAGATGACTTTAGGGAGTGCTTCCGGAAGTGGGAGGCTCCCTGAAAGAAGTTTGTGGCTTCCAAAGGGGAATACTTTGAAGGAGATATCATCATCATTGACCAGAATTAATTAACGTATGTGAATATTAGTCGAATCATTTGAATTATGTGTGACTCTTATCTGGGGTCTAAAGTTCAGGATACGAGTAGTGCGCTTTTCGTTCACTTTAATTCTATTTTATAATTGTATGTGATTCGCAAGTACGAGTAATGAATGAAATGAGATTCTTGTTCTCTCTGCTTCGGAACTCTTTGAAGTAGAAAGATTTTTAATTTGAAATAAAAATAGTTAACGATTTTAACAAAATAAAAAAAATGTTTCTGCTACATAGACCAGCTAATTAGACACGTTCATCTTTACAGTAGATTGTAGAATAATGTTTTGAATGCATTTGTGGCTTTAAATCATGAAACTCAAACAGGGAAATGTGTCAAATGTGAAATTTAGGAGTGTCTAGTGTATTTGCAATTACGTAAAAGAGGAAAATGCGAGTGAACATACACGAAATGTGATAGAGAGGCGGAAAAGTTTGGGTAAACAGTCTCAGACCCAGTTCTTGCCGAGGAGCGACATAAATTTTCTGGAAAGCGTCAAACTTTGACACTGTTATTTCCGACGGTAAACTATTTCTCGCCCAAGGACTTCCAGACCCCTTTCTCGAAGTGAGGACGAAATGCTGTGCTGTCTCTCCACATTCGAGGAACGAATATGTAAAGCACAGTGATATTGAAATTCTCCCAGGCTCAAGTCAAAAGTTGATATTCTTGTTTTCTAAGTGAAAATGACAGATAGGTTTCAGTTTTATTTTCAGGGTGGCCATTGGACCGGGAAAACCGGGGAAAAGATAGTCAATTTATTTTTTTACTCGGAATTTTACAAATTTTAGAAGAAAAATATATGTAATCACTTGAAATATTACAAAGTTTATATCAAATGATAGATTGCAATTTAAAATAACATCGATTCCAACTTTTCTTTTAATGTTAAGTTCAATTGTTAACTTTTCAAATCATTAAATCATTCAGTTTACAATGGGGAATTTACTAAATCTGTTACCCGGCAAATTTGCAATTTTATGATTTAATTTTTAAAGGTACATTTCGAATTTACATAATTGTAAAATGCAGTTTTCAAAAGTTAAGCAATTAAAAATTAAGAACAAGTTTGTAGTTTTCCCGAAATTCAGGATGAGTGTAGTCAAATATTTTTCATAAATTTACGACTAGCCTTATTTTTAATTATCTTGGCATAATTTATCATTAAAAATAATAACAATGTAAAATTTTTGAAAAATCAACCCTTCATTCCTAAAAAAAGTCAAGAAATGGTGCTTTACATTTTTTTAATATTCTTTGAAATCTAAAGATTTTTTTTTACTAAAAATACTGATTTCCGGTGTAAAACGGCGACATAACCTAAAATTGTTAAAAAGTTGAGAACCTTCTTTGAAATCTAATTTTTTCAACATGAAACATATTTGGTAAATAACCAATTTCCTGTCAAAAACGTGAGTATAACCTGAAACAGTTCAAAAATTGAAAATCTTATTCGTACTATAATGAATTTTGTTTCAAAAGTTCTAAAATGTCAAGTTTTGGTGTAAAACGCTAACGTAACCTACAATTGTTTAAAAAAAAAATTATGAACCTTAAAAATCTAATAACTTGCGTTTAAAAATGCTAATTTCAGATGAAAAAAACTGAGGTAACCTAACATTTTTAATAATTTTAAGTCTTGTTTGAAACTTTATGATTTTAAATTAAAATTATTATAAAAAATACTAATTCCCAGAAAAAACACTAAAATAAGACTTTTATAATATTTTCAATAATTCATTAATTAATTTGAAAGTTTCAACTTAACCGCGCAAGTGTATTAAAAAGCACTAGCTTCAAATTGTTGAAAAATCATTTACCTTCTTGAAAATCAATTTTTTTAAAAATAAAAATGTCAATTTCCGACGAAAAACACTATCACAATACGATATTGTTCAAGCTTATAAATTTTGTTACTTTAGACAAGGATCGTTGGATATAAGTATAATCTTTTTTTGTTTAAACATACAAATTTCAGGTGAAACACACCAACATAACCTAAAGATTTTGAAAAATTGTAAATATTCTTTGAAATCTAATTATTTTTTATTAAAAATGCAAATAATTTTCGACGAAAAACACTAACATAATACAAAATTGTTAAAAGATTCTAAATCTTGATCAAGTGATGAAGATATTTATTTGAAAATACCAATTTCCGATATAAAATTTTATTATTTTAATTAAAAATCATTAGATTCAAATTTGATGATGCAGTGTTTAAAAATACGAATTGCAGTTGATGCGCACCAACAGAACCCTAAGACGTTGAAAAATCGTAAATATTCTTCGAAGTCCAATAATTATTCATAAAAAATACCAAAAATTTCCGACGAAAAACAGTAACAGAACATGACGAAAAATTGTTCAAAATTGTAAATCTTCTTCGAAATGTAATTATTTTCGTTTAAAATAACCGGTTTCCTGTGAAAAATGTTAATATGACCTGAAACTGTTCAAAAATTGCAAATCTTCTTCGAAATATAATCATTTTTGTTGTAAAATAACAATTTTTGGTGTAAAACGTTGACATAACCTGAAATTGTTAAAATTAGTGAATCTTTGAAATCTTTTCTTTTTTTTATTATTAAAAATACCAATTGCCGACGAAAACCTATAACATAATCCAAAACTGTTGAAAGATTCCAAATCTTGTTCAAATTAAAATAATTTATGTTTCAAAATAGTAAATGTTGGTGTTAAACTTTAACGTAAGTTAAAATTGTTAAAAAATTATAAACTTAAAAAAATGATTTCCAGCAAAAATTACTAACATAAAACACCAATCATATTTAAAATAATTTATTAGATACACTCAACCCCCGATATAAGAATGGTTTCGAGCATGACTTGCAGTGGCCTCGATCCTAAATCGAGGTCTGATGACCCAAACTGATGTAACTTATGCACTGAGAGTGCGGCCCTCTTGCTGGTTGTCACGCTTGACTAAGCACTGCCTCTCTCCCGGTCCCGTGGCTCGCCTTATCAGGAAACTGCCGAGGACATGAAATCTAGTAATATCGTAAAGGAGGGGGGGGGTGTTCTTATATCAGTAGTTGAGTGTAATATACAAGATAATAGATATTAGATCATTTGAACCGCTCAAATGTATTAAAAAGCACAAGTGTTTCAGAATTCGCATAATGTTTTCTATGATATTTCTTATTAAAAGCGATTATACCTAGATTAATTTTTTTTTTAAATTAAGACTAATAACAAATTAAAGTAATGAAAAGTCAATTAGGTTTCCAACAACAATATTTTTTATATGAAATGATGGAAAGCCAATTTTAACTTCGAGGATTAAAAATTGCATAATTTCGCGCTCCATTTGTCAGTAGGTAAAATTTCCAGAGCGTGTTCATCATACTTTTTTTTTAATTTAACAGGTGGAGTAGAAAAATGATTAAAAGAAATATCGCTTGCGAGGAGCGCGCAATTTCCCGAGAGGAGAAAAATTTCCCGGGAGCATGGGGACAATAGAAACGTAAATTCCAACTGTGGATTAGGATCTGGCATTTATCCGATCTCGCGTCCAAAATTTATGTCGAAAAGTTTCGCTTTAAAGAAGTGAAGTGAGCTTGGGAGAAGCGCTTCGCAGAGAGTGCGGATTCTCAGGTAGAATGGCAACTAATAATAAAGTATTCGAATTTTATGATGAACTAAACACTATATATATTATATATAATACTAGGCTTCGCGAAACGCCTGACTATTCGCGAACTATTCTACTTGCGCAAAGGAAATATTTACAAATTCCGAAATGTATTACAATTTTGACCAATTTATAAGAAGATATTACCAAAGAAACTGCAAATCGTCATGACCTTTAAAAATTATTATTAAATCCACAATAATTAATATTTTTCAATATTCTGGGGCTCATTTTAAAAATAAATGTTCACGTAAAGTATTTAGCCGAAAAACTTAATTTTCAAAATTATCCATAATTTTGCCCTGAAAAACTTTTCATTCTCCCTGGCCATTCACATTTAAATTATTTCAGATTAAAATTTAAAAATTGCCTATTTATTAACTTATTTAAAAAAATAAAAACTGTTCTACCATGAAAGATGAATTTTCAATAGAAAAGGAAGAATTTTCAACCTCGAAACATTTTTCAGTCAATAAAGAAAAAAAATGTCATCCGAAATGTTGAATTTCCTAGCCAAAAATATGAGCTTTCAACGAAACAGTTGAATCTTAACCAAATAGTTAAACTTTCAAAAAGATGCATTTTCAACTAAGAAGATTAATTTTTTGGAAAACAGTTGAATTTTCAACCAAAAAAATTTAATTTAAAAAAAAAACAAACAAAAAAACTGAATGTTCAACAAAATAGTTCATTTTTAACCAAAAAGTTGCAATTTTAACCAAAAAGAGGAAATTTCAACCCTAGAAGATTAGCTTTCTTGCAAAAATATCGAATTATCAACAAAATATTTCATTTTTCTACCAAGGACATGAACCTTCAAATAAAAAGAATTTAAAACACTAGTTTAACTTTTGCTCAAGTAGTTGAATTTCCTTTTCAAAAAGATCAATTTTCAGCAAAATACTTGAACTTTCAACCAAAGAGACGAATTTTCAATCAAAAGGGATGACTTTTTAATCAAATGGTCAAATTTTCAATGTAATAGTAAAAATTTCAAATAAAGAAAACTTTTGAAACTAGAATTTGCTTGATTTAAAATGCTTCTGATTTTTAAACTTGAAACTTTTCACTTCAAAATTATACAATTTAGAACACTTGAGTTCGAAGTTGTCAAAGTTGTTACGATTTCACACTTCCAACTATCAAATTTTGAATGAAACGGATATTATTATACAATTTTGTAAGTTTAGGAACAGAAATTTCTCAACTTTGTTCTAAATATCTTGACTGTTAATATTTTTCAAATCTGATCCCACCAGACTTAACATTTTTCGATTTTTATTGTTTATTCTTGAATATTTCATATTTCAGATTGTCCAAATTATCCGGACAAAAACTTATGTTTCAAACAGAAAAATACTGAAAAAATTAAATCAACAATACTCAAATATGTTCGATAAAAGTAATTTTTGTTTTTGAAACAACCAACAATTGAAATATCACGTAGAATTTTTTTGTTGGATAAGAAAGACAGAGTAATTATACAATTTGGGATCCAAGTTTAGGAAAAGTATAAAAATTTAAAAACCATTTATTCTATTAATTCTATTTATTTTTATTAGGCCTTCTTAATCTTTATAATTTTAACGTAAACTGTAAAATCAATTATAAACTTCAAACCTCCGTCAAGTGCATTCCTATTTAATTAGCATCTATATTCATATTTTCGGAATTTTCATTGCAAATTTTTTTTAAACTTCAAAACATCAAGTAAATCATTAACAATTTTCAGACTTGAATTTTAAATTTCTAATGTCTTAAGAGGCATTCATTTTGAAACTATAATGTTGTCACTAGTAAATTTTTTTTAATAATACAATTTTTTACTTGCATTGAAATCCAGTTGATATCCTCGAAAAATAAAAATAGGATGGAATAGTGTGTGGATTATAGTAGGACTGTCTTTTTTTAAGGAAAGATTTTCACTTGAATCTCGTCAATCGGTGGCTACAGTTCTGGAAAAGGGTTTTCCTGCTTGACTTGCACTTCTCAATAGAGTGCCACATGTGGAAATCAAATTGTTCGACTGCATTTGACCCGCAGGAAACATTGCCAGATGGAAAATGGATTTTGAATTAAATTTACTTTTGAGATAAAAATCACTTTTCTAACTTGTAATTAATCCAAGAGAGTGAGTTATATTTCTCTTTTTATTCAATTATTAATTAAATTATCTTACAAAAATAGAGAAGTTTTCGGCAGTTTTGAGGGTAATTTAATAATTCTTAAGAATCATGCAAATCAAGCGGAATGAAAAGAAAAAAAGTTCAAAAGAATAAACGTTTCCGCTCATTAATATGACGGCCCTCACGCCTGTTTGAAAGTTTAATGGAACGTCTATTACTTGAAGCTTCTGCATAAGTTGATCAATTTAAATTTAAATTGACTTTAAACTTACCATTATAATTATTCTTATTCCTTTTTAGTATTGGATATGGAATATCCATTTTATTCAAATGAACACACCTAAAATCTTTTCAATGCAAATGTATTTTATTTTTCGCAAAATTATAGATTAGGATATGAGATTAGCAGCCGGCATGAATACCAAATGTCAATTCACCGTCGTCGAAGTAAAGCTCTCTCTCTTTCAAAAGATATGAACAAATTTGTATCTTTATAAGAACTATAAATTATGTATGTTTCTGTTTAAGTTTACGTAAAAGATTGTTTGATAACGCGTGCAAAAAGTAAATTAAATATTGCAGAAGAGAAGATTTTTCCTTATCACAGTTGTAGATGAATCAATAGGTCTGAATTATTACTTATTAAGATTTACTTGCAATAATGATATGCAACGCTTTCGTATGTATTTCGGATTTCTTATTTGATCAGTAAATTTTACATCAGAATGACCCGAGTCTCAAGATCAATTGCCTGTCATGAAATTTAAAACTGAACTTTCAAAGAAATTTCCTACATTTTTTTGAACAAAAAATCATTACCGTCAAGCGGGGTAATTTCGGACATGTGGGGTAAATTCGGAGATTCCTTAATTGATAGTTTCAATTACTTAAGGGGGTTTTAACCAGAATCTACCATCAGTTAAGGTTTTATTGAGGCTTTAACTGGTTCTAAATTCTGGTTAAAACCCCCTTAAGACAGTTAAACTATCAATTAAGGAATGTCCGAATTTACCCTACATGTCCAAAATTACCCCGTTGGACGGTATATAACACTATAATTCCACAAAGATTCATTAAAATCGAACGGCCACTGGCACATCCTAATATATTTCTGACGTATACGTAAATCTAAAGAAACACTTTTCGAAGGTAAAGAAAATAATTTACAGACCCATAGAGATTTATAGCTCAACATAGGAAAATATGAAACTTTTCTTCCACCTTCAAATTCAAAATTTTTTAAAACATTCCTTGTTGGTCCTAGAAAGTTGCAAATCTTTCAGAAGTAGGAGTCGGAACTAAGTAAATCTTGGCCTTTTTAGTTTGAAACTTTAACTATTTTGTTGTCATTTTCTCTCTCTCTTGATTGAAGAATCTTCCTTGGTTAAAAATTCCACTTTTATAATGAAAATGGATTTTTTTGGTTAAAGATACATAACTTCAGTTGGAAATTCATCTCTTTAGTTGAAAATGTATTTGTTTTGTTGAAAATTTGTTTCTCTCGTTCTGTTTAAACAATAATTTCTTTAACTGAAAATTTAAATATTTCATTTATAACATAAAATTTAATTTTTTTATTGGAAAATTAACTATTTGGGTACAAATTTATCTTTCTTAGTGAAAAATTCAACTGCTTGATTTAAAATCTTGGTAGAAAATTAATTCTTGGTTGAAAATTCATCTTCTTTGTTCAAAATTTGAACTACTTGGTTCAAAGTTTAAATCTTTTGTTAAACATTTATTTTTCTGGTTGAAGATTCATCATTTTAGTTGAAAATTCAACTATTCTGTTCAAAATTCGCTTTATTGGTAAAAAAATTAATTTTTTAAACTGTAAATTGAACTGTTCCAATTGGAAAATTATAATTTTAGTAGAAAATATATCTCTTTTGGTAGAAATTTCACGTCTTTGTATGAAAATCCAACTATTTTTGATTGAATGTTCATTCTTTTTGGTTGAAAGTCTACTATTATATTTTTGGTTGAAAATTCATCTATTTTAGTTGAAAATTTGATCTTTTTTAGAAGAAAAAAAAATTTTTGAAAATTAACTGTTTTAACCAAAAATTTAACTATTACTGTTGAAGATTCATCATTTTGATACAAAATACATCTCTTTGATTGAAAATTCAACTATTTTATTAAAAATTTGTTTTTGTTGGGTAAAAATTATTTTTTTTTAATTGAGAATGTAACTGTTCAATTTCTGGTTAAAATTTTTGTTTGTTTTGATGAAAATTCAATTATTAGGTTCAAAATTGATATTTTTTAGTTGAAAATTTAACTATTTATTGAAAATTCATGTGTACTGTGAAAAATGCGAGTTATTTAAAATGTAAATATCAAAGTCTATTTTTTAAAAATTAGAGACATTTCAGGAAATAACTATTTTATGTTAGTTTCAAATCGATAATTTATTAGCTAAAAAGCAGTTTGAAAGGTCGACGAATGAATTTTTCAAGGAATAATGGTATAAGCTCAGCTTTTGTAGAGTGCAGGCTTATATCAAGACAACTAAAGTATGATAGACTGAACTACAGCTCTCTCACTGATTCCTTGTATTTCACAAAAATCAACCAATAAATTGAGGGCGAAAATTTCATAAGATTGCAATGTATTTTCTAATTTTTCGTTTTCAAAATATTTCTTTGAACAATCTTTTTAAAAAAGAACATTGAAAACATTATTATTCCAAGCTTGAAAAAGTAAAAAATTAAAAATGTGCAGCATCGTTTGCAATCACTCGAAATTAAATAACTTGTTCAATCGTTTTTAAAACTTTTTCAGTGGAAATGATGATAGTGAGAATATTTAAGGTTTGTACAATGTCGAACTTACGAAAAAAAAAGTTTGTGTTAAAAATGTTTAAAAAGTTCAAAAGTACCGAAATTTCAAGATGAAAATTTGTAAAAAATTTTTTCTTTTCTTACCTGAAAAATCTTCTGAAACACCCAATATGAAAATCCAACTATTTTTGGTTGAAAGTTTAATCTTGTCGGTTGAAAAGTCTACTATTAAATTTTTGGCCCAGAATACATATTTTTTCGTTAAAAATTCAACAATTTGGTAGAAAGTTGAACTATTTGGTTGAAAATTTATATATTTTGGTGAAAATGCGTCTTATTTGTTAGAAAATCAATTGTTGTTTGTTAAAAATCAAGTGTTTTATTGAAGATTAATCTTTTTTTGGTTAATCCAATTGTTTTTTATTTTCAATTAATATATTTCATTTTTAATATCAAATATTACATTTTTCGTAGAAAATTAATTTGGTTAAAAGTTGAACTACTTTACTAAAAATTCATTTTTTTGGTTAAAGATTCATCATTTTAGTTAAAAAATAAATTTTTCGTTGAAAATTCAAATTGTTTGTTTAAAAATTCAACTGTTTGGTTAAAGATGAACTTTTTTGTTAAAATTTAGATTTGACATATCTGAAATTTCCAAAAATCTTTTTGAATTTTTTTCAAGAGTCTTGAGAAAATTATATTTACGAAACCCTGAAAACAAATAAATAATTAAGATTCAGATTGTGAGGAATTTTAGATTGATTTCTAGGATCGAGGTTCGCAGAATGTTGTCGTTGTTCCGATACGAATCGAGCAGGCTGCCAGGCAGGCAGGCAGGCAATCTGGCAATACGGATGCGTATAAAGGACATAAGCCGATGCTTTAATGGGACTTCAAAACCATACCTGCAATTCCAATCCACCGTTGAACCATGAAACCTCGTTCGATTGATCGCAGCCATACCGTTCTGTCACGTCTGAACTACACTTCAAATTCGAACTGCACTCAATGGCAGTTTCCCTAACCACTAAAACTGCCTAGCATGACTCCCTTTCATACCATAAACATTAAACTTGTGCCTGCTGTAAGCTTTGCATGTCGGAACGACATGGACGTTTCATCTATATAATATTATAGTCAACAATCCGAAGATTGATTCTCCTATGTATTTCTATATTGTAAACGTAGCTATTTTTAGGTAGGGAAAACCTCCCTGCAGTGAATAACAAAACCTACAGTGAATAATCATTAATTAAGAGCATAAATGAAAGAAAAATAATTTATTTTATTTTCGATCTTTTAGCACGTATAGTATCTTAACTAATAATTAAATGAAATTAATTAGTCTACATGAATTAGTATTTTTAAATCATTATTATCCACTGTAGGTAGCATTATCCACTGTAGACAGGTTTCCCCTAAATTTTTCCCCATTAGGATATTATATCTTGTTGGATAGAAAAACCTGTTTCTCTCCTTCGCATTTGCTGGTAGATCACATTCTAAATTCAAATCACACAAAATTCGACTGAGTAGATTAATCAAGCATACTTTGATTGAAAGATCAATAATTTCTACTGGCAAAACAGTCGTTTGAACAGATGAATCAGTCAGTATTGCTGACTGAATCAAATAGTCACTTGAAATTACTCATTTTCAGTCAATAGACATAACCATAGTTGACTGGTTAACACATTAAAAGTTACAGATTAGATCAGACACTGAATGACTAATATAATAACTTTATTTGTTTAGAAATATGCAGTACATAATTCTTGTTGGTTTTGAAATATTCTTTGCACAATGAATTGTTTTTTCAAATGAGACAAGTTTATAATATACATTAATTTTTAACTTCAGGAAGATTATTTTCAACATTTTAAACTTGAAATTACTCAACTATTATGGCTTTAAATTCGAGACTGTATAATTTGAATATGAAATTGCTCATTTTTTTTTAATAATTCAGACCTCATAGTCCAAAATCCTCTCGAAACAGAGGAAACAGGGTGATTATTCACGAAAATTAATTCTTTTAAATAAAATTATTATAGACACAATATTGCATTCAATCTGAAATGCTTTAAATTCCTAGAATTTCATTTCGCAATGTATTACATTTTCCAAAAATTAGTTCAATTTTCAACCAAAAACTACGAGTTTTCAACCCAAAGATGAATTTTTAACAAAAGAGTTGAGTTTTCAAGTTAAAAAGTCGAATGATTAAGAAAAAAGTTAACTTTTAAACGCAAAAGATTAATTTTCAACCAAATAGTTGAAGTTGAAAAAAAATTCCAAATAAACAGCTGCATTTACAATCAAATATTTGAGAATTTTTAAGCAAAAAAGATTAAACTTCAACCAAATAATTGAATTTTCCAGCCAAGAAGACGAATGTTTTAGACGACAGTTGAATTATCAGTTTGAAAAGTTTAATTTTCAACAAATAGATCGTTTTCAACCAAGAAAGAGGAATTTTCGACAAGAGAGATGAATTGTTCACGCAATAGATGAATTTTCATGCCAAAAAGACGATTTTTTTAGAAGACCGTTAAACGTTCAACAAAAAAGTTAATTTACAACAAAGGAAGAAGTTTTTTTAACAAAAAGATATGACCTTACCATGAAAGAGGAATTTTCAATCTAAAAGGATGAATTTTCTCTCCAAAACGCGAAAGTTCAACGAAACAGTTACATTTTCGATGAAAAATATGAATTTTCAACAAAATAATGAAATTTTCAACCAAATAGTTGAATTTGTAACCAATGAGAATGAACTTTCAACTAAAAATAGTTGTATTTTCTTATTGGTTCAAATTGATTTAGTTCGCATTTAAGCAAAAAATCGAGAAACACGAGGAAAAAGGAAAGTTTGCCGAAAACCGGGGAAAAAATGGAATCCATTCAAAAGAGGAAAAAATAAGAATAGGGGAAAGAGTATGAAGACTGTAATTGAGTTTAAGATTAATCGACTTTAAATGTTTTCGACTTGAAAGTGTCCAACTGGTAAGGCTTGCATTTGGAAAAGATTATAACTTTGAATACTATTTCACGCAATTAGAAAATATCCAATTACAACGGCCATTAATTAAGAATTTTCTATGTACAAAGATTTCATGAGAAATGATTCAATTTTTAATGTTCTCCATTATAATGGTACAATTTTTTCTAAATTTGTGAATAAATTGAAAATAAGTAAAGCGAACTTCTGAGAAAAACGGGAAAAACGAATTTTCTATAAAGCAGTTAAATGTTCAATCCGCAAATATTAATTTTCCACCAAAAAGGCGAATTTTCAACAAAACAGTTTAATTTTCAACCAAAGAAATGAATTCTCAACTAAAATGATGTATCCTAAAAAAAAAGTCTTTTCAACAAAAAAGTTCGAATTATTAATAGAATAGTTAAATTTTCAAAAACAAAAAATGCATTTTTAATTAGAGTTTAATTTTCAACCACTTAGTTGAATTTTTTGACCAAAAAGATAAATTCCCAACCAAATAGTGGAACTTTTGAATAAAGAAATTTATTTTCAACCAAACGGTTTCATTTTTAACAAAAAAAAAGATGAATTTTTATCAAAACAGTTGAATTTTCAACTTAAAAATTTGGGGCGACTAGCCAAGCTTATGAAAAATATTGGACTAGTCATCCTGAATTTTGGGACGACGAGACACTTCGAAAAATATTATCGTCAGAAGAAAAAAATAGATATAGAAATACAAGAAAAATCAATGATTGACAAGTGGAAGGCAGCAAAACTTCATTTTCAAAATTCCCGAACTTTTCCCTGACCAATTTTTTATTTTCACTGACCATTAATATTCGAAGACTAGAATCTTAATCTTGTAACATTTATACATAGAATCTTTTATAAACAGAATGAAACAATTTTGAACTAAAATTTTATAATTTTATATTTGTTATCTTTGACAGTTATTAAAAGTGCCTCTTATGGAAATTCCCTGACTTTTGCAAGGTTTTTTTCAACAAACCTGACTTTTACCTCACTGTTCCTGTCCAATAAAAGTTCCTGATTTTTACCTGATTTCCAGGTTTTGATCTAATAGAAAATACGCCGCGCCTGACTAAAGCGGGGATGGTAACACTAGAGTGCAAGAGACGCCGCGGGTCAGTGGTGCGACGCAGATTAGGTCAGACGCCGGCCTCTCTCTAACGTCCGCGCTAGGGGTACTTCAGTAAGTTAGAATGCAGGTGCTATTCAATTGTAATAGTAAAACATCAGATTCTCTTCCAACTGAAAAATTTGAAATTGAAAAATTGCTGATGTCGGAACGTGGACATAAGAAAAGTATAAAAAGTTTATGTTTAATGAACTTGAAGAAAGAAAAAAGCAGAGTCAGAACCGTTTCAATTTCAACCGAAATTCCGCATTTTTTAAAAGAAGATCGTAGCCAGTAATATACAATCACCAGTCTCGTAAATTATTCATAGTTGCTTTTATGCTTCACTTTTTCAAAACAAGCTCTTAAAGTAGGCCGTATTTAAAGTTTTATTGAGGTCATGAATTTTTTAAAGTACTAGGGCTTTACGTGTATTTCCCATGGGTGACACATGGTTAAGATGCAATACGATCTTAGAACCGTTGAGATGAAAACTGAGTTCGAGAAACTGATTTCCGTATAATATAAGATTATCAAATTATATTATTATACTATTATATTATTTTAAAGTATAATACGAGTGGAGCATAGAAGAGTATAGAAATATCTAGAGCTATAAAGTTGTATTGGGATTATCGATTTAGCTACTAGACCCCTCTTTGCAGAAACAGAAAATGAACCGAGAATCGTGCACATATGCTATTTTACTAGCCATAAACAGGGATCGTTCTCGAAGCTAATAGTGACCATATTCACCAGATTTTATAGAGGTCTCTCTTCTACATATCACTATACGTGATCCACGAAACTGGTATAGTTTGTGGTTAAACCAAAACCGAATTGGAGGTCTATGGTAACGATAAACCAAACCCTATTTATATTTTGGATAATGGTGCAGTTAATGAAGTCGGATTACAAACCCATGTGGAATTCCAATACAATACCGTCAATTTCGAACTTAAATTATCAAAAATGATGATCTTTGATTATCGACTCAATATTCAATTCTTAATCAGGGTGTCTAGGGATTTCGCAATTTGTATTCCTCGGTTTTTCCCCGATCACATTTTTTCCCTCGTTAAATCTAACAATGTCTTTTTGTAATTTGCAAATTATTTATTTACACCTGCCAAACCTTATCTTAATCAGAGACTGAAGTGATGAATATTAGTTGAAGTTATAAAAATAAAAAAATATATTATATCAGAGTTCTTTTAAGATCGAAATGAAAGCAATTTTCAAAATAGAGACACGAAGCTTAAGGCATATGTTTTTACCTTAATTTATCGAAAGATATTTAAATTTCGTTTAAATATTGCTTACAGGATGTTTTGAAATGAGCCATACTTAGAAATGTGTGAGTTTTTGGATTATTACTTTTCCTATTTGAAAAATGTTATAATTTGAGTAATCATTTGGATTCAATCAAATTTATTTAAAATATTTCAATTTTATTGATATTATATTATATTTTATTGCTATTTTAAAAAAACATTGAAATCTACACTATTTTGAAAATATTTCCGGGTTTTCCCGATTTCCGGGTCCGCCAGATGCTCTTTTATTCTTATTTATACAATCAAACATACCGAAATTAAAACAATAATATTCTCTAGTTGAAATTCTACATTCTAAAATCTTTCATAAACATTTTGTAATATTTTTTAAATTAAAATTTTTTAAATAATTTAAAGCACTAGCTGGGAAGTTTTCAAGAAAAAGATATTTAGGATCATTTTTCTTAAATTTATTTCATACGTGTGGGCTTTGAATTTCATCATTTCAGGAATCATTACTTCTATGAATCTCAAGATTGAAAATATACTTACGTTTTACTCGATGCTGGCGGTCGTAAATCTCCAGAAGGCTATCATTTTTATGAATCTGGAAAAACAAATATGTATATTCTTAGAAAAGTTGAAGGTATTATTTGATTAATGAAAGAAAAGTATTTCTTGAATTTATATTATAATACAAAATTTAATCGGTTTAATAGCATAATTTATCATTTCAACCAGTTCAAAATTTAACAATAGTTACAAGATATTGAGAAAAAAATTACAATGATCAAATTTGGCTATTTCAAAATTAAAAGAAATATTCATAGAATTACATAAATTCTATTTTTAAGTCAATTAACTATCCTCGTAAATACGACGTTAAATAAACTTGTGTATAAAGTCTTCAATATTGAAGCACTTAAAACAAAACCCCCATCAAATTGAATCATTTCCAATGCAAGAAGTTTAATGTAGAAATAGGAAAAATGGACGGAAGTAAGTGTATAAATTGAAAAAAAAATTAAAAATTTCCAACTATTAAATTTGAGTGATTGCCAGATTATTTAAATATAAAAAAAATGAACCATTTTAATTTTGAAGATTTTCGAATTTTAACTTCTGTAAGTCCAAGCATTAAAATAAAAGAAATAACATTTTTCCAATTTGAGTTTCAAATAAATCAAAATATCTGAAACGTTTGAAATTCATTAATTCAATATTTTCAAGCTTAATAATCTATTATTATTTATTACACAATGATAAATTTAACTACTTTGAAATAAATAATTAAAATTAGAAAAAGAATGAATTAAATTAATAATTGGAAACGTTCACAATAAAAAATGCAAAAATACTGAAAATGTGGATATATATATATATATATATATATATATGTATGTATGCACTAGGTTGGTCCAAAAATGCATTGCAAAATTTTGTTTCACCCTAGAGGGCAAGGCCACCCGCCAAAAGTTTCCATTTCCGGAGAAAGAAAATCCATAATTTTTTTTTTCGAAACCGGGCACTTCAAAATCCCATTTAATTAACATGGGGAAATTTCGGAGTACCCATGAAATAAAACCATACTAATAACTTTCATTTTCAACGCAGCCTTGCCCCCCTACAGCGCCCCAAATATGACCCAAAAATCAAAAAACTACATTTTTACGAATTATTGTTACTTTTTAGCAATTTCCGTAATCTTTTTCATACAAATAATGACTGATGGACAATTTAAATATATGCCATGACTCTTTAAACAATTTTTAATTGTTTAAACAAATGTAACTTATTTGAACAATTATTTATTCCCAAAAAATGTAAAAAATAATCGTATTTTCTTATTGAAATGTAATAGTTTGTCATAATAGTCATAATAGTTTGTCATAATAGTACATTTTTTTAAAATTATTATGTAATTATTTAAACAATAACTTATTGTTTATTCTCAAATTTCTAAAAATTGACCCAGAGATGTCAAATTTTTTCTCTAATTGGTATCCTATGCTCCTTTTTGTTGAATAATTATATAATTTGAATACATTTTTTTGAATTTTCAATCAATTTCTATTTGTTTAAACAATTTTGAGTTGCTCAAGCAGTTTTTTTCGATAACTTAAAAAAAATTAAATTTAATAAAATACATATAATTATTTTTCTGACTGTATAGTGTATAGAAATAATATATTACCCATTTTTCATTTGTTTAAACAAATATTATTTGTTTATACAATTAATTATTGTTTTTCTTCTTCAAATGTCCTTCAAATTGAGTATGGATGGTTTACATCTCTTTTGGTGCATTATTAAATGAATCATAAAAGTCATAATAAAATTTAAATTATAAATTTGTATTTATTATTGCTTTCTTCATATTTTTACAAACTTTATCATAATTATATTATAAAAAAAGCAAATTCACTAATGCAAATTACGATTCAAGTTTCAACAGATTGCTTTTTTACATTTTCATACTCGTTATAAATATGCGACCGTCCGCGAAGAAAGGACCTAATGCGGAAAAAATCGATTTTCATTTTCTTATATCAATCGATATTTGCTGAGTTACTCTTTCATTTCCAATAATCAGAATTTTTTTAAGTTCATTACTTTTCTTGTTATTAAGCTACAAACATAGGCATGATCAGCGTACGTGGATACCGAACGAGAGGCCTACGAAAGTCAGCCCCACCACTTACCACTACAGCTGTACGCGACGTGTCCGTGAGCTCCACTGGCTCGTGCCTAAAATTGTAGTAGTAAGTGGAGGGGGTGCTTTTCGTAGACGCATCCCCACCACTCAAATTCTGGCTTGTGGACTCTGCTACGATCGCTCGTCCTGTAAAATTCAGCTTTGACGCATTAGGTCCCTTTCTTCGCAGACGCTCACATCTTAAATCGTGTCGCTGATTTTCATTTTAGCGTTATGCGATTATTTATAAAACTGTTTTCAAGTTATTTATGTAAGTCACGCATGCAGCGTTGAACTTGTTTCAAATTTGCATGAAATAATTATTGGACAAGGAAATTGAGCACTTCATCACGGCGAATTCACGTAACTTTTCTTCGCGATTTGGAATATCGACATCTTTCCTTCAAGAAAACGCATCAGAATGGATGAAGAACGAAGATTACTTGCAAGGCTTAACAATTGTTAAACATTTAACAGTAGTGAATGATACTGCTGAAAGAGGTGTTAAATTAATATCGGAATTTAGCTGCTTGATAAAAATAAATGAGGACCAAAAACAGTACTTACTGAAAGTAGTAAGAAATTATAGAAAACAGTTTCCAGATATCAGAAAGAAAACATGGTCTTTGGCCAAAAAATAATATTCTGTGATCAGCGTTGTAATTACCTAGCTGAAAATTCCTGTGAAGGAACCTCGGAGGATCCTGCACACGAACCTGTGTGGGTAATCTTGACGGTTCCTGTGCAGGAATTTGGTGAAGGAAACTGTACATGATGCTGCAAAGGAACCTGCACCGACAAAGGAACCTTTGAATGAGCCTGTACGGGTTCCTGTACAGGTTCCTTTGCGAAGAAAATTGAGGCGCAGGTTCCTGTACAGAAACTTATATAGGATACCTCACAGAAAGCCATCAAAGGAACCTTTGGAAGGATCCTGTACAGAAACACGTGCAGGATCCTTTACAGAAAGCCATCGCGAAAAGTCATGTCGCTTACAGCCAGGGCCGAATTTAGTACGGGGCCAGCGGGGCTATGGCCCGCACAAATTAGGGCCCCCAAAAATGTAACTAGTCGATAAATCAAAATCGCTGCGACATGCCCAAACTTCTACGTTGGTTCCTACTTCAATGACCATTTTATTGATTTTTATTTTTTTAGAAGGCAGCAAGGAATTACAAAAGACACCCACATTTTATCCGGCCTTAGGGCCCCACACCCCTAAATGCGGCCCTGCTTACAGCTATAAAGTTCCCTTCGTTTTATTCCCTTGAAGATCCAACTCACCATCGAGAGAGCCAAGCCACTAGCGAACACTCGCGGATTAGTTCCTACGCAGGTTCGTGTATAGGATCCTGAACATGTTCCTGTACATGAACCCACATCTCAATTGACTCTGTGAAGGAATCTGTACAGGATTATTCAAAGGTTAGCTTGTATACAGGTTCCTTTACAGGTTCATGTACAGTTTCCTTCGCAAAATTCTTGCACAGGAACCGTCAAGATTACCTGTACAGGTTCGTCTGCAGTTTCGTGTACAGGAACATGTGCAGGATCCTCCGAGGTTCTCGTACAGTAATTTTCAGCTGGGTAGACTGCATATGAAATGAATTTAGATTATATTTCATTATAGCATTTGAAAGTCTTCTGAATATCAATCTGACATACTGGAAGACACAAAAAATATATATTAAAATATATTTACGAGAATAATTCTATGTGGAACATTTTATATTATTGATCCACATTTTTTTTAAGGAAAACTGCTTGAACGAATAAAAATTGTTTAAACAATGACACGACGATTTTAACAGAATTTACTACTCCTCGAAATCATTAAATGATATGTTTAATTCAGAAAATACGATTTAAAAAATATTGTTGGAAAAATAATTGTTCAATCAAAGTATATTTGTTTAAACAATCAAAAAATGGTTAATACATTCTTTCTATACACTATACAGTTAAAAAAATAATTATATGTATTTTATTTTTTTAAAGTTATCGAAAAAAAACTCCCTAAGCAAATCAAAATTGTTTAAACAAATAGAATTTTATTAAAAATTGAAAGATATGTATCAAAATATCTGGGTAAATTTTTAGAAATTTGAGAATAAACAATAAGTTATTGTTTAAATAATTACATATTAATTTTAAAAAAATGTACTACTCCAAACAATGACAAACTATTACATTTCAATAAGAAAATACGATTATTTTTTACATTT
>JAABKJ010007256.1:0-21125 GCA_011634705.1 Andricus grossulariae
CTAGATTCTTTAATTTAAGATCCAATGTTTTTTCCTTAAGCATATTCTTATCATCATTTCATCATTATTGTATAATTGTAGTAACTAAAATTGAAGCAACCCTATATATTTGACTTACTACGTTACTGAACTTATGTTTCCATTACCATGCTCTTACCTTCCTTCACTTGATGTTAACCCTTACCATGGAGCGGAACGTTTGATCTCTCATCCTTTCTAAATTAAAAAAAAAGTAATTTTTTTGAAGAATTTTTAATGTGTCCGTGCTATTGGACCTCATTACTTCTTATTATTTCAACAATTGAAACATAAAAACTACAGGTAAATAATTACAATTTTTTAAATTGTTCTTAATCTCATTTTTGTATCGTATATTTTTCGTTATGTATTAAAAATAGCTTTTTTCTTTCTCGTCTTTTACAATTTCATTATTTTCTCCACAGAGTACTTGAGATGCAATATAACAGTATGAAAAACATTGTTTATCTACTTCGACATTTTGGTTTTTTTCCAATTTATTTTAAGGACTGATAATTGATTTGGATCCCTGATCCTGATGAGGACATCATTTGTACCTCGAAACGTTGAATTATTGAAGGATCTTCTTAACATAATTAAGGTCTCTTTTTATTTGGCCTGAAGTATGTCAGTTTTCACTTTTTACGTTATTTTTAAGAAATCGTAAATATTATTTATTGGCTACCCTTTTCTCTTGCCTGTGCGAAATATTCAATCTCAACTAAAACAAGGAACCTAATTAAAAGAAAAGTATCAACGTATTCTATGATATAACCTATTATGGTACTTCTGCCGGGAAACCAAACTAAAAAGAGCCAGCATATAATTTATTTGAACTAAATTTATTATTATACCAAGTTTTGAGCACAGGAACCTTGACCATTGCTGTTTATTATTGATAAGGGCCTATAGGGGTGCATAGAGCTTCATTTAACGTGTGATGAGAAGTTGCTTCCCTTCCATCGAATCAAAAGATAGAAAGAAAGAGCGTGTGCTCTTAAGAGTGAGCGACGGGTGGGGGGTGTTGTGGCAGTGAAAAAGAAAGCCGCGTGGGGCCTGAAGACGGTTTTGAAACGGCGTGTGTCTCAAGGAGCGAGAATAGAGGGAGGGGGAGGGCGAGGACCGGGGAAATAATCCACCAGCGTGATATAAGAAGCCGTGATATTAATTCAGTAGCGAAAAAGATGGGGCAGGGCTCGCGTTATTATTCCAGTAGCAAGAGGGTAAAACCGTGGTGTAAAACGAGCAGCTTGGAGAGAAGAGGGAGGTCACGGTATGAATCCAACACCGAGACAGGTAGGCTGCGTTATTCAACCAGAAGCGTGGACGAAGAGATGCAGGAAGGAGGGGAATACCGCGGTATTAATCCAGAAGCGTAAAAAAGAAGGAAGGCTGCGTTGTAAATCCAGCAGAAAGATGGGGATGTTGCAGTACGAATTTAGCAGCGTCGAAAAGAAGCAGGCCGCGGTATGAATTCAGCAGCGAGGAGGGTAAGCCGCCGCATTATTCCAGAAGCAGGGTGGGAAGCGCTGTAATCATCCAGCAGCATGAAAAAAAGGGGAGTCCGCGATATGAATCCAGAAGCAAGAAGGGGGAAGCCGTGGTAATCATGCAGCAGCAGGAGGGCGGAGCCGCCGTATTAATCCAGCCACGTGAAAAAAGGGGAGGCCGCGGTATGAATCCAGCAGCAACGGGAAGGAAATTGCAGAAGAACGTGATGCTTACCGCAGAATCCTTTGGGACGTCATCTTCGGACAGTAAAAACACCGGGGGTGGATGCAAATACTTTATTTCGGAGTTCACAAGCTGAGGTGATTGTCGTAGACAAGAAGATACTGATAACTGGCTATGGCAGGCCCCTTTTGAAAGGAAAGGCAGCGCCAAATGAGAAGAGGGACCCTTGTTTTTATTAAAGAATTCGGAAACGGCCCTCTTGCTCCACTTATTACGCTTATAAGGGCTCGTCAGTACGTCAAATTTATCTCTCATGTTCGAGATTCTCTTTCTATATTGTAGCAGTAGGACGATAGGAAGAAGGTAGTAACTAGTGTGCGAAAGGGTGTACCGAGCTTTCTGTCTTCTGGCGCCTATCGCACTTTTTCCCTACTTTTCCGGGCCGGAGATTTGAGTAACGCTGGAGGCCGAGAAAACATGAAGGAGGCATGTACCGTGCCTGCTTAGGATGATAGTTAGAGCGACGTCGGGAGGGACAATGACAGTAGATAGCCCTGGTCTTTGAAGCTGCAATGACCTCTGCTTTTCCCGTTAGCTGGGCCTGCGTGCTAAAATCTACCGGCTGTATCGAGCGTTTATTAGATAAGGGAATCAACCTTAGCGACCCTGAATTAACTAAGCAAGTAGAATTAAATAAGATCGGACTTGAGATTGATAAGAAAAATAGAACTAATCTTGATAAGGAATTAGATAAACTAGACTTGGAATCTGAAATCACTTTTGAGTTCAAACGCTTCAAAATAAAAAAATAATAATAATTTAGATGTACCGAAGGAAACCCCCTCTTATAATTTGAATCGCGTATCAGTAGTAAGTCAGCACGATAGTGACGACCAAACAAGCAACAGAGAGATGACAGGACTAGAAAACATGACACTGCCAACCAATCAACATGTTTCTCTCCGCGACGCACTCGAAACAATCCCTGTTTTTGCTCGAAGTCAAATCTCATCGGCTTATTTTACAGAGGGGTGCACAGAAGCAAAAGTCATAATTTCTGCACAGGCGCACGAGAATCTTGCTAGTCAGAGGAAAATTAACCGGAAAAACGGTAAAGTGTGTCTTTGGAAACACATTTGGAACTTAAATTAATTAATAAAACAATCAGAAAAAAGTTAAGGTTCCCGTAAAAAGTGTATAGCAGATCCAAGGAGAATTAGGCATATATTAATGTGGGATATGGAAAATGCGATATCGTACGCTGCGTAAATTAGAGGCACTGCCGAAAAATGTTACCACCTCGAGAGCTTGCGAGAAACATTTTTTTTTTTCAAAAAATCCTACTGCTTCAAATTCAGTACAAAAAAAAATGTTTACCAAAATAAACCCCAATGCAACTTTAATAATTGCAATAAATGGAATTCTAGACAAAATGCAAATTTGAGAACCCCACAGAGAAAAAAGTTTAGGACATGACTATAAAACTTTATATCTGAACTAAGTTAAAATTTTATACCTGGACGAAATCAAAATTTCAGATACAGACGAAATCAAAATTTCGAATACAAAAATTTTAAGCCTGGACAAAACCAAAAAGGAAACAATTCTCAAAATGCGAATAATAATCAACAGCCCTACCCGTATCCCACGCAAAGATCCAAAATTATTTCCAATTTTTGTAATAATCCTGGTCACATTGCTAGAGATTGTAAGAAAAAGGATAGATATTTCCAAAATCAAAACGGACAACGAAGTCCACAAAATTATACACAGAACCGAGGCAACTCCAATGCTATTGCCTGAATAGACTCATGAACGGTAAAGATTTCACACAGAGTGTTCAGAAAAGTTATTAGTCTGTCGTTCCTTGGGTTAGGCAAGTACTCTTTTTTGGTAGGAGTACCGGCCACTGCGTAATGGGCGTCTTCGACTTTGGATATGAAGTAAAGATGTGGGCTAGATTTTTGTGTGTAGAAGTAAACTTCTTTTACTAGAAGTTATTGATACCATCTGATCCTGCATTTCTCCTCAGATGTTATGAGTTTTTCGCAAAGCTCCCTAAAGTGGATGATATACTCAATGTGCTCTAACAATTTATGTTAGACCTCATTAATCTCTTTCGTTAGATAACGTCAGATAACACTCGTATTTTGTCAACAATATGCTGCTTGATTGTCAGCAGTTTTGACTTGTTCAGTCTCTGATGGTAGATCCTCAATTCCTGGGCGAACTTTTGCACCCATTCCGTAAGCGACCTACCTGATATTACGTAGTCAATCACACACTGAAGAAGGGACTCATTCTGTCTTGCCCAGCCAATCTTCTTGCTTAGTTAATTGCAAGCATGTTTTGATCTACTGATCCATTGTTAGTTTTAGCCTTCAAATTAAATTAGCCACAACACTCCCCGCATCATAAACTGAACAATTCATGACTTAGAGGTTATATTCCTCCGAGAGATCATCACGAAAAAAGTCTTGAAACCGCTATCATCTCTCAGGGGGTGCCTACTTTCCGCAATTTGTTTTGTCGCTTCCTTCTCAACGACTGCGGCTTGTTTATTCAGCGATTCGGGAAGTGTTCCGCGTTTGCATCCAGTGTTAAATTAATCAACATTTTTACTGTATACTTAACTCTGATACTTACCTTTTTTTCGTTCCAGTTTAGGCGCTTATCATAATTTTGGGGATTTTAAGAGAAAAAGCCCAAAAGTTATTAACTTGAGCTCACATGCTTTCTTAATATATAAAATTTCACAAAACCTTCAATGTCTGAAAATGCTTATCTCAACATTACAAAATTTAGTTTTTACAATTTTATTTGAATTGCAAAATAGTTGTAATTGGACATTAATTATGAATAGTTGTAAAATGAATTTAACAACATTTATTTTATAAAGAAATATCGCATGATTTTAAGAGGAAAACACAATTTTTTGAGGTAATTCTTTTTAGTATGGCAGGCTCGGCTTCGTGCTCGTACATTTTCGGCTTCACACGAGGTTGACCGACGCATCGCGTAATAGATCCGGCTCACCGACACGCTACGTTTGCATGCATTGCTCCCAGATGGAAAAGTGATGGGGGCCGAAAAATCCCACGTTCTGGAGACTCTGGTATGGCGTCTTTCAGGGCGACACCATGTGCCCTATACTCTGTTGCATCACTTCTGCCAATACCTCTCGCACTATTCATATTTTATAGATTTGAAACAAGATTCAGGTCTTTTGACAATTCAAGTAATGTTAGCGTTTTAAACAAAAAACTAGTAGTCTTGCGCGCGCCTATTGATTTTTGTTTATGAAAAATAAGAAACCAAGTACGTATTTTTTCGATATTATTTATATTTAATTAATGTTACAAAAGATTTGTACACAATAATTAGATGGCACCACAGGATGGGGTGTGTGGAACTGGATGTGGATGGAATAGGGGAGGGAGTGGTCGAGGAGTGACCAGGAACATGAGAGGGAAGGTATTCGGGAGCAGCTTGAGGAGGCTGGGTTTGGTCGGATGGTTTCGTTTGACGGGGGCGTATGTGTCTGCGTCCTTTAGGCACACGGATATTTGTATGTGCCTAAGGGAGTTGAAAAGTGGAAGGAGGAAGGAGAGAGAAGGATGGTAAAGGAGAGAGGGTACCGGGGTGACGAAGGCCCACAGCACAAAGAGAGAGAGAGAGAGAGGGATCAGGGAAGTAAAAGAGAGGGTACCGGTGACACGAAAGTACACAGCACAGAGGGAGATAGAGAGGGGGAAAACAAAGAGAGAGTGTACCATGGCCACGAAAGCTCACAATACGAGGAAGAAAGAAAGAGTGAGAGAGAAGGAGTATTGGGATAAGAAGGGAGATTGATAGAGAGATATATAATGCAGGAACGATTGATTTGGTGAAAGGATTATTCTTGTTCACTGTACAAGGAAGAGATCCTTCGATGGATGCGGGGCTCAGAGCACCGCACAAACCCAGTCACTCAAGTCGTTGTACAAAGCGCAAGTGCCAAGTTATGCTCGAGCACCGGTATTTATGTGCGAGAGGGGCGAGAGCTCGAGTGAAGAAGGGAGCGGCTGCTGGCCCGCTGATTGGCCGAGACTCCCGAAACTGGAGGCGCAACGGAACGGTCGGGAAACCATACTCCGTGCTTCCTTCCGTCGAGCCCGCGCGCCACGCGCCATTTACAGTAATTTTACAATCCTTATATCGACATTAAAAATACTTAAAGTTAATATTTTTGAACAATATTTTGTGAAAAGAGTCTCATGGTCCTAAAGTTTAATCCTACGTTGACAAAATCCTGATACTTTAAAATAGAGAGAAAAATCGAAAATAGCATTATTATTCGCTAATATTTGCCATTGCAATATAATAAAATTTATTCTAATCCTAAATTACATATCCGAGAAGAATCATTTGCAAGGAAAGTATGTTTTAAATGTATTTTGATAGTATTTAAGATCACGGAGGCAACGACGCTTGCGTTGAGCTCCCCTGTGTTTACGTGCGCGTTGGAGTGAGAGAGAAAGAGGAAGGTAGCGTCACTGGCGTAGGTGACTGCCTGGGCCTTCTCTTGTTTTAATCACGGCGTTAGCACGTGATCCGCAAATCCCGCCGGCCATCTGCTTGGTGCGTCACTTGAGAGAACGTGACTATGACAATAGAGTTGTCGGCTATTAGCCGGTTTCAGGGTCTTCTATCGCCCGACTTTGTTATGCCTCACTCGATGGGTGAAAGCAAGCTCGTTTTTGTCAACACAGGTGTTAACGATTAGGGTGGAAAATTTCCAACTCAACTTAAGCCCGGAAACTTGAGTTGGGAAATGACGCGACTAGATCGTTTAGCCAGTGGTTGTCAAATTATTTTAGGCCCACTGGCCAGTAACATTTTTAACCTTTAAGCTTTGACTTTTCACGCTATGTACCTCTTTACTTTATTTTCTGGTGTTGCAACAAGCAGTCATCCGACCATTTCATATACTTGTCTTATTTCACAACGATAGTTGCCTAAAATCATGAGTATATTGATATACTCTCATTATTTTTCGAATATAAATTATTGAAATGAAATTACAATAGCTGAAATGACCCTAAATATATTTCTATATTATCCGTGCTAAAGTGCAACTGGACCTAACCTCAATATACGTATATCGTACGTATTTGGCGTTAAAAAAAAAATTCCACAATTTTACAAAAAATAAATTTAGTTTATTGATTGAGTAGATTTTCATGAAAGTCAGTATGGAGGGGATTTCCGGAGCATACATAATACAAGTTTAGTGTAGAAATACAAAAATTCCACAATTTCACCAGAAATTAAATTTTTTCCCGGAAAATTGGTACATTTATGGTAAAAAAATTTTGATTGGAGTGACATTGTGGAATTTTTGTATTTCTACCCCAAGGAAGTGTTCTGTGCTCCGAAAACCTGCCTCGTAGTATGTTTCATGAAAGTCTACCAATTTATCAAAATTCTTTCATTTTTGGAAAAATTGTTGAATTTTTAGTAATTTTAAATAAATTTTATATTTCCGGGATGTCACATCAGTTTCAGCAACGGAACCTAATGCTGGCGAACCACCGCGTCTAACTCCCACACGGCATGTAATGTTGCAGTGAACATTTCAAACAAATGTTGCAATTAAATCTTTTGATAATGTTCAACACAAGTTCAAAGACTTTTCAAAATCATTTTTATGAAATGTTACCCTTAGTAAATTTAAAATATTGCAGAAATATTCCACTAAAATATTATTTGTTATGTTTAAAATTAATTTAATGAAACTTTGCAGAAATATTGCAGAAACATTGTACTAAAATGTTCCTTGCCTCGTTCGAAAATATTTTCAAGAAACATTGTCAAAAAATGGCATAAATATTGCACGAAATTATTCATAAAAGATTTTTACAATTTTGCAGCCAAACCTTTTGATAATGTTGCACACAGGTTTCCGAGACGTTTTAAAATTATTTATATGAAATGTTTCCTGATGTAAATCTGAAATATAGGAGAAACATTTCATTAAAATATTACTTGTCATGTTTGAAAATAAATTAAAGAAACTTTGCAGAAATATAGCAAAAAAATTACACTAAAATATTACTTGGCTTGTTTAAAAACATTTGCAAGAAACGTTGTAAACAAAATTGCATAAATACTGCACGAAATCATTTATGAAATATTTTGGAAATGTTGCGTGAAACATATATTAAAACATTGATTGAAGATTTCAGAAATAATGTATGAAAATATTCTATTCCCATGTCTAATGAAAGTTGCCGGAACCATACAGATAATATTCTTCAAAATATTGTCAAAATATTTTAAAAATGTTTTTAGGAAATATTTTTCAATCTTGATTGTAATATTTCAAAAATATTCAAATAACATTTCACAAATGTTTCATACAATATTGTGCACGATCTGTAAGAAACCTTGCAGAAATCTTGCAGCAATATATTATGCTGTCTGGGTTGCAATCGGAAGCAACGATTTGGCTAATTTAAAATTTACAGTTTATGTTGATCAGAAAGCCATGTTTTGCCGCAATGCCATGGAGGCTCTTATTCAGATATTCGCCTCCTGTTGGGTTTTTGATGTAGATTAACCTAGCGAGGTTAAACTAGCATTTAATTTCGTTCCATCTGTTTTGTTCCGTAAAAGAGTTTCCAAGGATTATCAAAAATACAAGAAGGTATGGACGGCATTAAAACAACTAGTTTTAAATTGTTTTTATATTTATTCGTATAAGTCTTGTGGATTGTATACATATATAAAATATGTATACCACATTTTTTTATTAAGCTTTATTATTTTTATAATATTTATATTCGTTCCAAACGATTATTTATAATATGAATTACCGGCGTGATACAGAAGGCTTATTAATATAAGTTTATATTGGCAGAAACTTTGTATAATATCAAATGTTATATATAGATATGTTAGGCTCAAAGACAAAAGAAAACGACAAGAACGCGTTTTGATCATTTTCAAACGACCAAAACCTGTTCTGATCGACAGTTCTCAAAAAGACTGACTCAAAATTATGTAAAAGTAATAATTATATTTGTTTTTACATTAACTATTTGAAATAACTTTCCTTTTTCGAGCGCCCTAAACCCGTTCTGATTGGTAGTACTTAAAAGGGCGGACTCAAAACATATTACGTTCATTTTACGTTGGTCACTTCTTGTGGAAAAAAGTCTGTCGCAATGATTAGCTGTTTCATATTCACAGTATTTATATAAAATATAAGAGAATATAATGTCGTATTACGATTAGTAAAGACTAGCTGCTGCTTGAAAATTATTCAAACGATTTTCATTTAAAAAAAAAACAGTTTTCTTATGTCACAATGAATAGGATAAACTTTTTTTTTGCGTTATCAACCGAAAACGTTGCTAATGAATCCCTGCTGTCATTTTTTTCAAATCAACAATTCTTAGTTACTCAAACAAAATTTATGAACAAATTCAAATTTTTACTATTATTCCACGAATGGGCCCAAATTTTGTGCGGAACTAACTCAAAATGTATTGCCAATGACTCTTTGCTATCATACTTCGCCATAGGACAAGAACAGTTAATTATTAAACCAATTTTTATATTGATTTTTATATTGATAAAAAGTGTAAATGTCGGTCCAACTACGTTGAGTGTAATTCAAAATGCCATTCGAAAATTTCGTGTAAAAACAAATAAGATTATTATTTTTTCCAAATAAATAAAGATTTCATTCGTTTATTTCATCATAATGCTCTTCCGTTCCATTCTTCGCATGAATAGATAACCTTGTCAAGTGGGACGAGGATGCCAATGATAATTCTTTGAAGAGTTTTTAATTAATCAATTATTTATTAATACAAATAAGTTCGAAGGTACAAGTGAAAATATAAATTATAACAGAGAGGTTTGGAGACGCAACAGCTTTTATGAGTTACCCACTTTCTGAAGGATTACAGGCTAAGAGGAATCCTCTCAGGTGTCAGTTCCGTTCAAACACAGTTATCCCAAGGTTTAACTTGCCACAGACTGTTCGACACGTTTTAAGTTTACTGTCCTTCAAAAAGTAAATCAATACAACCTTTGTTTCCAATCGTTGGAATGTCCGGAACGGATGTTTTACTACAACCGTATAATGTGGTAGTAATTTTCCATTGCTTATATATGACTCGCATATAATTATGGAAGCTGCTTTTCCCAAATGGGTCCGTCAACCCATATTCGGTATTGCTCTTCTCGTCCTCCTCAACCGAGGAGTTGCTTCGTCAAACCGTATTCGGTAATTACCCTTGTATTGGTTCCTGACCTTCCACACAGGATTTGATGACGAGTTCTTCGTCAAGGTTTTCCCATGTCGTAGTCATAAAATTAGGCCGTTACGTCTCTTAACACCTCCCCTCGCAGATCGAGGATAGTTAGGAAAAATGTTGGCTATACTCGATATTTCGGCCAAACTAATAGTTGAATTATGTGTTGTTACAACAAATTATGACAAATTGTTAAGTTGGCGATTTTTCAATCGAATTGACGTCTACTAACAATTATTACAAGAAAGATGCCTTTTTTACAATTTTGAATGAAGGTATTTTTCAACGTTACAAAGTTATTATTGTTGAAAAAAACGCTGCTTTTACAATTTTCATATAATAAATAACTTTTTAAGAACGCAATTTTATTAATGTTGAGCAAAACTCTGATTTAACAATTTCCAAATGATAAAGATATTGATTTTGAACAAAACTCTGGTGTTACAATTTTCCTATATCAAAGAATATTTTCAATAACACAAAATTATTAATTCTGAGTAAAACGCAGATTTTACAATTTTCCAAATTACATACTTATTAATTTTGAATAAGACGTTGATTTCACAATTGAATGTATATATAACACTTTCAATATTACAAAGTTATTAATTTCGAGCGAAACGCTGATTTCATACATTTTTCTGTAATAAATAACATTTTTAATAATAGTGTGGAGTAAAACGCTGATTTTACACGTTTCTTGTATGAAAGAACATTTTCAATATTACAAAATTAGTCATTTTGATTGAAACGCTGATTTTACAAGTTTCTTATCTGAAAGAATATTTTTAATATTACAAAATTAGTAATTTGGAGTAGATCGCTGATTTTACATATTTTTGGTATGGAATAACATTTTCAATAATATTATTGTGTAAAACGCTGATTTTACAATTGTCTGTATAAGAGAACATTTTGAATATTACAAAATTAGTAATTTTGGGTAAAACGCTGATTTTACAATTATCTGCCTGAAATAACATTTTTACTATTACAAAATTAGTCATTTTGGGTGAAACGCTGATTTTACAAATTTTTCGGGATTGAATATCATGTTCAATATTATAAAGTTATTGATTTTCAGTGAAACTTTGATTCGACACATTTTTTTGGTACTAAATAACATTTTCAATAATAATATTGAGTAAAACGCTGATTTTACAATAGCTTGTACGAAAGAACATTTTTAATATTACTAAATTATTAATTTCAAGTAAAACAGTTATTTTACAAATTTGAACAAGATTATGCAGAGTTATGCCTTCCCCTCGCAGATCGAGGATGGTGAGTGAATATTCGTTCAAATGTATAAATAAAACATGCGGGTCTTATTAACATTGATATGGCATTTACATCAGTGATCGCAGTATTGACGAGTTTTACTCATAAGTGAAAATTATGAAAGGAAGGAAAATTATACAATGAACAAAAATTTATTGTATCATTCTTCAACTGGACTTCACAGTAAAATATAATTACGGCAATACTCAATTTTTTTTTAAGGATTTACTCAAACTATAAGTGAAACCATACTATCGCATCTATAAATGATGCTAAATTAACAATGTTCCAAGAAATCAATTGCAACTAATCTTATATTTCTTAGCGTCTGGATGTGTTCATAGAATTCAGAATTCACAATTTTTAGATTACCGACAATTGTTTTAGGAACTTGAAAATTAAACAGGGAATCAAAAGAGTCATGTTTATGGAGTGCATGACTTACTGTCTTCATACAAAAAAAAAAGTCTTTTCAATCTCAATTGCCATAAATTGAGACTGTAAAGAGTTAAACATCTTTTCAAAATACCGGTGCATTTTGATTTTCGATGTATGTGATAGTATCATGTTCGCGAGAACTTGAAATGGAAGGAAGGAAAATATTCTCACCGACAAAGATAACATTTATATGTTATAATTCATAATAATCGACATAAAAACAGAATAAAAAAAATTCTTATTTCTCTCTTTTCTCCATCTTTATAATTTAATATTCATTGGAATGGAAGCTATTGTTCATATTTTCGGGGTCTTATTCCCAAAACACACAAGTTTATATTCCATAAATTATGGTAATTTTCATATAAAGCAATTAACGTTAAGATTATTATCTATATATGATGATTTTCTTATAAATTGTATACTTTCTACTTGTAATTTGATTATATGGGAATTTATATTCCATACAATTTTTCATAATAATCATGCATTTTTTAGTTTTTTGAAACTGCATTAAAACGACATTATTATTTATAAAGATATAATTAGTTTCTCATCTTTATTTTTGAAATTTAGCATTTAATTGGTATAAATTACGTGCAACAAAAGATTTTATATATTTTTTTAATATATTTTTTTCTTGAAAATCAGTTTTTTCTATAGATTTCAATGTAGTCACTTTTTATAAATCTGATTCTTATGTGTCAACAAAATAAGGATGCACTTGAATTGAAATAATTATTCGTGCAGATATAAATAAAAATATTATTCTATATTTTTATTCTTAAAAATCAAATTTGTATTTTCTATGAATTTTCTTGTAATCACTTTTGCGTAGTCAGGTGATTCTTATATGTCGACAAAAAATGCACTAAAAAAATAAGTATTTGTGCAGATATAATAAGTTTTATAATTTTTATGGATTAAAATCAGATATTATTTTCTATAATTTGTACTGTAATCCCGTTTGTATAATTAAGTGCTTCTTATATGCCAACATAAAGAAAATTGCACTAAAATAAAAATATTTGTGCAGATATAATGAATTTTATAATTTTTATTCTCAAAAATCAGATTTTATTTTCTATAATTTATACTGTAATCTCTTTTGTATAAGTAAGTGATTTCATTAGAAGTCAATATAAAAAGTAAATGAACGGAAATAAGAATAATTATTAGTAATTCAGAGATAGAGAGAGAGAGATGAAGCAATGAGCTGAGGTAATTGAAGGCTTTTTTTATTGTGACTCTGGCTATTTTTTGGGTGGGAGTGCTCGGACTCTTTTCCCTTTTTTTATAGCTGGTGATTTTCACTGCCTCTTTCTTTATTTAGTTTTTCTCAAGGAGACGGACCTAAAAATTTCGAATCAATTTTTCTGTGCTGAATGGCAGAAGGACTTTTTACCTTCTTTAATGAGTTTTCACTAAAGGCGGGGGTGCACTGAAGCTTTTCTTTCTCGGTGCCCTTTTTTGTCATAAGTCTGGAGTTTTCAAAGGTTGACGGTTCACCTTGTTTTCAGTTCTCCAATTTTTTCTTTTTGCACGCGCGTTGTAATATTAATAACAAAAAAAGTCTGATTTCAACATTGAAGAGCTATTCAATTTAGACATTCCTAGCGAATTAACTTTTTCACCAGAGAGTTACGATGATTTATGAAAAATTATAGATTTGGGATCGGAAAGTGATCGCGAGTGTTTGGTGGAATGTTTTGGATCATCGGTGGATGTTTTGGCGGTAAATGATGTACCTGGACCGTCTTCATTTCTAATGGTCAATTAAAATATTCCTGGGCCATCAATGGATACTAAAAATTATATGTATACAACCGAAATTGGGGCAACAATTAATTTGTGCAAAAGAAAAAGAGTAGACGATGAGGGTAATGCAGGGGCACCTCAGGAGTTAAAAATAGTTTGTGGTGAAAACGAAAAAATCTGTGATAGACCAATTATAAATTCAAATTGCTTCCAAATTCGTGAATCGAGGCTTGAGCGTAAAAGACGCAGTTTAAGCCACTTGGTTTTGTGGAGAGGATATGAAAGAGCCGGGCAAATTATTGTGCGGCAAATAATGTCAAGGGTCCAGCTTTTTGGAATTGTTTGCCAGAAATTGAGGTGATAAACGAGGTCTTGTCAGAGGAGCTAGACATTTATGGATTTTGTGGAGTACTGTGTCTTGGAAATGATTATTTCTGAATGAATAAGTTGCATTAGGTTCATGTGAGTAAAATAAAATATATGTGTATTTTTTTCAGCTATTACATTATATATAATTTAAAAAATAAAAAATAAATCTTTTTTTTAGGTCCCTGCTTCCCTGTGGTAAAGTATAAGGAGTTCTCCATCCAAGTGCGAAGGGAATGGACTGTCCATGATGATAAATATTCAAACGATGGAATGCTCGCATTAAGGGCTTTTTTGTATAACTGCCGATATCCTGAACTTGAAAATTTCGATTATAGCCAAAGGAATTGGCGTGTTTTAGGAAAGAAGGTTGTTCGAGTGTGTAAAAAAAAAAATTTATTTCATGATTTTTTTCATTATTTGTGGTTTCAAAAATAAACTTTTTTCATATTTAAAATTCAGGCTTTATTTTTTTCAAATTTAAATTCAAAAATTAATCTATTCTTTTAAATTTAGGAAAAAAATGTTTTTCTTTTTTATTACTTCAAACTGAAAAAATAAATTTTCACTCTTTTTTTTATTAATTTGTGGTTTAAAAAAATTCTAATATCAAATTCAGACTTTATTATTATTTTTTTTTCATTAAAAAATAATTAATCCTTAAAATTAGGAAAATATTTATTTAAGAAAAAATTTTGTATTCTTTCAACTGAAAAAAAAAATATTTACTCTTTCTTTTATTAATTTGCAGTTTCAAAATTTCAATTTTTTTATTTCTTAAATTTAAAATTCAAACTTTATTTTTATATTTCAATTCGGAAAATAATTCACTCCTTTTAAATTTGGAAAATTGTTATTAAAAAAAAACTCTCATTATTTCAAACTGAAAAAAAAATTCCTACTTTTTTTATTAATTCATGGTTTTAAAACAAAAAATTCAATTAAAATTCAGAATTTTTTTTTTTAATTTCAATTCAAAAAATAATTTATACTTTTAAATTTGGAAAATTTTTATTTTTAAAATTTTTTATTATTTCAAACTGAAAAATAAATTTTTACTCTTTTTTTATTTGTAGTTTCAAGTTTTTTTAATTTTTTAAATTTGAAATAGAGAGTCGTTTACGCGTTAGAATATTTTATCATTTCTGTATGAAAGTATAATAATATATTTTTATTGTTTATTTTTTTCAGGATTTTTCAATGTAAACTTTGAATGGATATTATCCGGCTGGAATTTGAAAGGGGTGAAGAAAAAAAAAACACTTATATGGACGAAAATAACTATAAAAACAAAATTATTTCCGAATCATGGATAAACGAGAGAGAGAAAGAAAGAGACTGATTTTTGAGAAATTGAATTTCCTGTATGTTCTTTGTTAGAAAAATCTCTAATAAATCTAATACAAATGTATATGAAGTCATTTGCATACACGTTAGTTGAAATTTAATATACATTAAAATTTAAATATAATGTACAGGTCGGTTTAGCAGCGTGCGTGAAAATTCAAAGTGCTTTTATTTCTTTAAATCTTATAAAATGTACGCAATTAAAGTAATAATCTGGAATTCGTCGACTTAATTGCTTTTTATGATTAAAGTGCAACGTACATGTGGAACTCTTTTCAAAATTTGCCTGTCATTTATTTACGTGATTGAACTTTTCCACTTAAAATCCAATTTTATTTGTGATTAATTGTAAGAAGTTATCATCTTTTATTATTAAGAATAAAAAATTACTGATAATCTTATTTTGATTTTATGTTAAATGAAATTATGGGAGTGATGGTCATGATTGTATATGAAAGTTAATAACATTACCTAAGTAGCGATTTCATATGTATAAGGTAATAATTTTAATACATATTTGTATTTGCAAGTTAATACTATTTTTAACAGTGTTTGTGTATAATTATGAGGTGTTAATATATGATTATTATTCTCTATTTCACCAAAATAACTTCTCTTTCTCATTGAGTTTGATGTTCTTTATTGTTAGAAGTTGATTGTTGAGTGATTTCAGCATAAGAGATAGAGGCACCTGCGATAATTACTTTTGTAATACCCTCTTCTTGTTGGGGCTTGCTACTAGTTTCACATTTTCCTCGGGTAGGATTTTGTCTACTAATTTTTCTGAGTTTCCTTCTTGCATAAATGAAGGCAAATAAGTGCTAGTAGCATTTTTTATAAAGTTAAGTTCTTTGAATGAATCATTGATTGATTCAACAGAGGATGTTGTGTGTAGTATGTATTATTTATACTTAATTTCGACTGAATAGTAAACATTTCCTAATGGCCCACGATGTAAGTTTGTACTAAGGGTAGGGAAAGGTTCTCCCTTTTCTTTAAGTATATCTTCTAGCAGGGTCATAAAAGTTTCTGCCGTCATTATGATATGAGGACTTTTATAAATGGAAAGAGTTGTTTTGATATGTTGAGATTTTTTGTAATTCTGTATTTGGGTCGATTTGTATATTTACGTTTTTACCCTTATTACCTGAGATTTCGTTGTCAGTGTCTCTGTTCCTGTAACATGGACTCTCGTCTCTAGTCTGTCTGTTCCTGTTACTGGGACTCTCGTCGCCAGTGTGTCTAGCCTGGTCGAGAAGTTTATTATTTTCCTTTGGGGCCGATGGCCTTAGTTCTGATGGACTGTCTTTGGGCGGTGGTTTGTTTGTTCCTAAATACAGTAATAGAATAATCGGATTGGATTGTGCTTTGGCGTACAGTTTCAAGGACCAAAAAAAAGACCGAGTTCGTTAACCAGCAATTTTAAATAGAAATTCAAAAAGTTGGAGTATTATCAAAAATTTTTAGACCATTTTTTTGAAAATTCAGAAATTCCATGAACGGTTATCCGTAGTACTAAAAAATTAAAACAATTTTTCCTTATGACTTTTTTTGATGAAAGAAAAATTGTCAGAGTTATAGCATTTTCAAAATCGCCCAAAAAAGCGAAAATTAACATTTCAAATCAAATAAAGCGCGATATAAAAAAAGTCACAAGAAGAAAAACGTTACTTTTTGATAGCCCTACAATATTATCCTGACGACTTTTTGAGTTTTCCTAAAAAATCGAAAATTCTAATTTTGTTCGCACAAAAAATAATGAATTATTACATTCTCACCATACTGAGAAGGTATTGAATTTATGTGAAAAATTACTTTCGTGGATTACATCAAATGTCGACGTTTTGAAGCACCCTGAGTCGGAAAAAATAGTTTTTACGTCGGTGTCTGTCTGTCTGTCGTCGTCGTCGTCGTTGTCGTCGTCTGTATATCGGGTAACTTTTGAAAGTCTAATCGGATTGGATTGTGCTTTGGCACACAGTTTCAGGGACGAAAAAGAAAGATCGAGTTTGTTGACTAGCTATTTTGGATAGAAATTCAAAAAGTTTCGAGTATTTTCAAACATTTTTAGACCATTTTTTGACGATTCAGACATTCCATGAATGGTTATCCGTAGAACTCAAAAATTAAAACAATTTATCCTTATGGCTTTTTTTTATGAAAGGAAAATTGTCAGAGTTATAGCATTTTCAAAATCCCTCCCAAAAAGCGAAAATTAACATTTTAAGTGAAATAAAGCGCGCTATGAAAAAAAGTCACAAGAAGAAAAACGTTACTTTTTGATAGCCCTACAAGATTATCATAACGAATTTTGGAGTTTTCCCAAAAAATCGAAGGTATTGATTTTATGTGAAAAATGACTTTCGTGGATTCCATTAAATGTCGATGTTTTGAGGCCCTCTGAATAAAAAAAAGTAGTTTTTACGTCGGTGTCTGTCTGTCTGTCGTTGTCGCCCTCGTCTGTATACCGGATAATTTTTAAAGACTACCAAAACAACCTTTTGAATTTTCTTGAAAAATTGAAAAATGAAATTTTGATCGCAAAAAAATAATAAACAATAAATAATTCCATTTTGCGGTCAAACTATGCAAGGTACAGAAAAAAATGAATCAGCAAAAATTGTTGCTCCAAGAAGGAGCTACAAATTTGTTATGAATTATTTTTGATAGAAAGCGCAGTTTCTGTTTTAGTCGTAAAAAGCAACATTAGAAATTAAAAAATTAAATTTTTGGACAAACGACGCATGCTATGGAAAATATGAATAGACAAAAGTTGCTCTTCCGAAAAAGATTAAAAACTCACCCAAATTTGTCACTAATAATTTGTTTACATGTCGCGTAGTTTTGTTTTAATCGTAACCGATAACATTCAATGTGAGAAAATTAAATTTTGTTGAAAAACGACACAAGAGACGAAAAAAATGACAAAAAAAGTTGTTCTACCAAAAAATATCTTCAAATAGTTTAAAAACTTTTGTTAGTATAAACGTTTATTCTTCAGCCTGTGGGCCTTAAAAAATTGATTTGCTTACACTTTCCCTTCTTTTACACAATTTTCCTTAAACAATGCCTTAAAACTAACATCCTTCCATACCTTATCTCTAGGAACGCACGCTCTTATCAACTTGCCTTCCTCGCTTCGCCTCGCTCGCATGTCCATACAATCTCGCTTCCGCGTCTACTACCCCATTCATGCACAATACCTCCATGCTCATTTTACTTCTTTCCACCTCTGCGCACTCCTCGAACCAGTGCTCAACTTTTGCATACCCCTTCCCATACAATTCACACATCCTCTTTTCCCTAGAGAGCCAGAACCTATTAAAATCCTACATGCACCCACATCTCATCCTCGCTATAAGCTCCTGACTTCCTTTCTCTCCTTCTCACACAAATATTGTTCTCTCGCCCTTGGTATAATCCACACATAGTACCCTCTGAACCTTGACTCTCTTATTCTCTCTTCCCCTGCTGTCTTCTCTCTCTCCATGCCGTTTTTCTTAACCAACTCATATACCTTCCTTCCTTCCTTCCTCATGCATCCTTCTCAATTCATCCATCTGTAGTCCATTCGTTCTAATAAATGCATCCAAGATCATTGCAGATCGTTGTAGGAAGTATACAAAAGTATAGAGAAATTTCTATTTTTTAATAAAATTTTACGATTATGAGGTGACTTTGTAATCCATATAATATTCTGTGAGTATGATATAATGTTTCTTGAATTCATGAAAATATCAGAAAAAGTATACTAACGTAGTATACATGTATGTTGTATATATAGTAGAAATACACAGTATAAAGTAAACCTTCAAGTCCGCAGATATATCGACGGAGTTTAAGCTGTGATCAGAAGAAGAACGCGAGCACGGAAAGACAGCATCAGTCGGAAATCTTAAAGTCAGCTCGCCTTGCGGAAAAAACGTCGTTATTTTTTGTTCGTAAAGTCAGATGTATAATGCGGAGATTCAGTAAACTCACGACGGACAGGGGACAGTCTGTCGGTCGAGATGACTTTACGCCTGACGTACGCAAACAAAATTCGAGGTTGCGTGCAGCGCCATAACAAAGATAACATGATCGGAGTAGAAAATTGCGTTCTGCATTTATCATATTATCAATTCAGGTGATAAAATAATCCATATAATTTTTGCTGAAAGGGTTCTATGTTGAACCCTGGTTAACCCTCGGATTGTCACATGTAGAACCTTTGCGGTCTTGGCAGGAATATACAGAGCCTTTTATGCACTGTCATTACCCCGGTAACACTATTTTTTTACTCGAACTCTCAAATTTTCAGTCAATTCTTATTTATGTTACCGAGAGTTCACTGAATTTTAAAATTAAAATAATTTTCGCGTAGCATCACTATTCGTGTCTCTCCGTAAAAACAAACTCTTCTTCGCGCAACGCACTTGCGTGCACACGCCGTCATGCGTACGGAGCATTTGAGTGAGTTCCGCCCGCATCAAATGAAATTCTTCTCCGTTCTAACGTATTTTCTGGCATTTCATACTTACTATGAAAAATTTTGATCAGTCATGCGCTTTTACATTCATTTTCGACCTTAAATCACTATCCACCAAAGCAGGCTGTCTTTATGTTCACCTCAATGTCATAAATTAAGTTACCTAATGAATTTAAGGCCATTCTGAAAGTAAGTTCAATTAGATTTTAAGGTTTCCTTTTTACTGTGTAAGCGTAAATCATTTTTCTAAACATATACGAAATGAAATTCAGGTTGTACGATCTGTGGTTTACGAAATGATGCCACTCCCTTGTGCTTCACATTGCACTTGGCTCTTAAGCAGGACGTAGCACTTACTTAATGTTAATTGTTTGCCCGGAACGCGTTATACATGTGCATGCTTTATGCGGCCGCACATAAAATGCGTGCGATAATACGACGTGACTACACGAATTATACACTGTTAGAAGAAAGTTCATGAAATTTCATGAAAATGTTATTAAAGCTTTTTACACTGCGGTTACTGAAAAACTCATTGAAATTTCATGCAACACTGAAATTTAAACAGCCTTATTGAAATTTCAATGTAAGTTTTGAAACTATTTTAAGAGATAGTGCATTGAATTTTTTGTAAATGTTCATGAATATCCTATGGATATTCAATGTAAATAGTGAAACTTTTTTAAGAACAGTTCTGTGAAATAACTTCTTTCCAAATGACAAAGTAAAACCAATTTTGTACATGTAATTGCAACAAATTTATTAATCGATCGAAAAATATTTCACAAACAAAGCTTCAAAATTTAATTTCATGAATTATTTTTAAATTTTGTTTATATTTTCAATTAGGTTTATTAAATTTAATAAGAAATGTTACTTCATTTTCAATGCATGTTTATAAAATTTACGTAACCCACAGTGAAATATATTCAGCCACCAATAATATTTTATGCACAAGCAATTGAAACAGATTTCAGAGTCAATTTCATGAAATTTCAATAACTTTTGCTTCAAAATTAAGTTTCGCGTCACTAAAAATTAATGAATATGGTCTTAAATTAATTTTCAAAGCCAAATTTATGAATTTTCAGCGACATAAGTCATTGAAAACTGACTGAAATGTTAGAAAATTTCTAATAGGATATATGAAATAGTACAGATGAACATGTAAGCTGTATGAATAATTAATTTTCATAGTAAGCAAGGAATTTTGAGTTTGACTGTTGCAAGTTGGTTCGATCTCCTTTTTCGCATTGCAATAAGTACTGCGCTAGATTGTCAGCATTACTATTTGACATGGTAAGTAAATGAGTTCAGTGGTATAACTAGAAACGTGTAGGCCCCCCCCCCACAGCAAACTTTTTTAAGAGGTTCGCTTGAAATTGAAAAAGAAGGTCGATTTATATCTTGCTTATCACTAAAAAGACAACAGATTTTCGCTTCTAAATCTAAGAGACCCCCCCCCCCCC
>JAABKJ010007257.1:0-21125 GCA_011634705.1 Andricus grossulariae
GCACCCGAGAGACCTCGGGTAGGCACTTCTCGACACCGTTCGACGCACAATCCAGGCACTGTACTCTGCCCCCCCCCACAGGCTAACATAGCTGGGGTAGAAGACAAATATAATTGCATCTTTTTTGCAACAATAAAGAACAATTTCCTTATTCAAATCACGTCTGTATTATTTATTAAGTTTTTACACTGAAATTGTAGAGAGACGCATTCTGAGATAAAAACACAGCTGATATAGCTCAGAGTAAGAATATAATTAGTCAAACGATACAAAAAACACAACTAATTGAGTGAAGCTTGACGCATTTGCTAAAGGCCCAGACCAGCCGTTGCCAGGCAACCTGAATAGAAGTAGAAATAGAAAGATATGTTTGGTCCTTTTGTCAAATTCAGGATTTTTGACCAAACGAATTGCGCTTTGATTATCCATGTGTATCATAGTAGTGTGATCATATCCACATCCGATGTCATTTAACAACTTCTGTAACAAAATCGCTTATTTGGTCGCAACACTAGCAGCTACGTATTCAGCTTCTGTTGTATTTAAAGTAACCATACTCTGTCCCTGAACAATATCAAATATGAATACATTCCCTGTTTTATAGGGAATGATAGGAAATTTCTAAGTTTGTAGTGTTACATTTGTCTCCCAGTTGTAAACTAAGATGTGAATTAGAAGGAACGCTGATTGATTTTACTTCTGTCATTTTAAAACGAGACATGATTCTTTCTTTGTACGCCTCTTGATAGATAAATAAACTCATTTCATCTCAATTTCTACGTACCTGAATTCCTACATACATTTCTAAACTACCGAGCGTGATTTCAAAAGAGCTTTGTAGAGCTTTTATTACAGTGTCGAGAGCTTTTTCCGATTTCGCCAAGAATAAACCGTAGTCAACATATAACGCAAGTTACACTTCCGCACCACAAGCAGATCACGATTCACACACTTATCAGCATTGCACACTACGAAATTGAATTGTTTCAGAAATGCATTACATTTCTACTTTCAGCAGCGGGAAGCTTGTTTCAGACAATAAATGGCTTTCAAAAGCTTGCAAGCCATATTGCTTCCTTCTGCTTAAACCCCTTCCGGTATTTTCATGTAAACATTCTGGGGAAGATCACCATTCAGGAAAGCGGTCTTCACGTCAAATTGCCGTATCTAGAGATCATTCACAGTTGAATATGCGAGAAGAACGCGCACAGAATCATACCTTAAAACGGGCGAGAAGGTTTCGTTATAATCTACACTAGTTTTTGTGAGAAACCTTTCGCGCACAACCAAACTTCAAACTATTCAACATTACCTGATGAATCACGTTTGACCTTGAAAATCTACTTACTTAGATCCCACGGCGTGTTGACCAGGTGGCAATGGAACGATTTCCCATGTACCATTATCCTCTAGAGATGCCCATTCCTCGGAGAGAGCCTTTTTCCAGGCTTCGCTGTCTAATCCATTTACTGCTTCCTCATACGTCGTAGGTTCGAGATATTCAACGAGGTTTGCTTCATATCTATCAGGTCGTCGAATCTCATCACGATCACGAAGTTGATAAGGTGGATTTTCAAACTGGCGATGTTTATCATTCAAGGTGGGATTCAGGATTTTTGCGTTATCTTTTGCGCTGAGAGGCATACCAACTGGATTTTGATGCGTGTACTCTTCCGGAAGTGGAAATAAATTTTGTCCTCCGACTGGATTGTTTTTTGCTGATATTTCCGGCTCAAATGTTTCAGGATAACTTGGTTCTGGTGAGTAAAGTGCAGTTTCGTTGACTATTACATCTCTGCTGACGATAACGCGACGTGTATTTGGGTTGAATAAACGGTAATTGCATGATTCTCCTTCATATCCAACTTAGAGAAAAATTTCAGTCTTTCTGTCTATCTTCGTTCGGTTAATTTTTCGAATCTGACCAGGTGCTTCACAACGGAAAGCTCTAACGTGGGGTAGGTCAGGTTTCTTTCCCATCCAGATTTTATACGTTCATACGTTTTGTTATTGATCATAGCTTACCTCACAACTATCATTCTCAGAATTTTCTGCACGTGGTTAGTGTGATATAGACCCATAACCTATTAGGTTATCACACTGAAATTGTGGGAAGGCGGATTCTGAGATAAAAACCCAACTGATATAGTTGAGGGTAAGAATCTAATTAGTCAAACGATACAAAGGACAGAACTCAACTAACTGGATGAAGCTCGACGCATTCGTTAAAGGCCCAGTTCAGCCGTTTCCAGGCAACCTCAATAGAAAAGTAGAAGTGAGATGTTAAGAACGTCTACAGTGTAAGAAACCACAAGTAAAATATATGAAAAGCAAATAAACTCAATATTATTACTGAATTAACCATTTTTATTGTAAATATTTCACAAAGGTAGTTAATTAGCTGTATTAGGCTTTTGCGTTGGACTCTGTAAATAGCTCAAATGATGAATAAGTCAACAGATAATCGCTATTTTCTGATAATAATATATCTTTGGGAGTTACTCTGCTAGTAATTGAAAATTTAGTAGAGCCTGGTGGGTTCAAGCGAATGAAATTTATCTTTTCAATTCTTTCAAAATATTTCGTAGAATTTATATTAGTTATTTAAACTGTAAAATAGGCTGTTATAGTAGAAATTACATAAATTTTTCTCATTGAAACACAGGATCTTTCTGACGCCACAAATATTATATAAATTCTGAAATCACTAACGAAATGTAAATACCTCACAAAATCTTCACAAGGGGCTTATGATATATCAACTTACGATGATCTACTTTAAGAAAAGTTTAATCCAATTTTCTTTGTTGCAGAATTAAGTTTACACTTCGAGTGCTTACCTAATGGCGATCCTATTCGTGGCGTTCCTCGTTTTGGAACGTCTTATTCTTCAGACGGGCCTAATTCTCTAGAAAGGTCTTTTACTCCTGCCGAGCCTCCTTTTCGTGTCAGGTCCAAGTCTCCTCCTGCCAAACCTCATTCTCCTGAAAGGGCTCTTCTTCCTGCAGAGTCTTCTCTTCGTGCCAGGTCCAGGTTTCATCATGTCAGGGATAAATCCTTACACATTCTTGGATTTGAGCGTAGAAATCTTGGACATATTAGGCTTGTTCCCCACACCAATCCGTACCGGCGTTTCGAAATTCGAAGATACGCTTTTCCTGCCGATAAACCAATTCTTTTGAGAGCAAAAGGTAATGCTCCTGCGCCCATACCAACCAACGAACGAATGGTATTAGTAACATCCACTGGTGACGTCTTTGCAATAATGAGACAAAATACAGTTCTTCGTGAAATATTTAATCACGATGGAAAACGGGCGAATGCAAAACCCTTAGACGCCAAGTTTCATAAAAATTTGTAGAAATTTTGACACTCATATTGTGTCTAACATTTTGAAGTTTAAAATTTAAACATTAAATTCGATGCTAGCGATCCTAAAAACCCTTTATACCATGTTTTATGAAAATTCGATGATGTTCTTTCATTTTTGCCACTTTTGGGAGTCTCGTGGAACAACTGAACTCTGAAAAATATAATCTGTTCATATACATTATTCTGAACTCCATTTCGAATTCAATGGATTTTATAATTTTTGTTCCTCAATCTCTGTTATAAAAATATCTTTGGGGACTACTGTGACCGTGATTAGAAATTTACTTAAGCCTCGTTGGCTCAAGCGGATGAAATTTATCTTTCCAACTCTCTTAAAATATTTTGTAAATTTCATATTAGTTTTTCAAACTTTCAAACAGGCCGTTCCAGCAGACGATACATAAATTTTCCATTTAAACATAGGACCTCTCTGAAACCTAAAACATGATATAAATTGTGATATCACTAATGAACTGTAAATATGTCAGAAGGAGAACCTTGTCGCCTCTAATCGATAAGATGAAGAACATTATATTAACGAACATAATATTTACCAGTTACGTTATTAATGAAATTCCTTATTAATACATTTACCGATTTCTTCAATAATTGTAAAGGATGACGTTTCTTCATACAATTATCACATCCTTGGCAGTTATCCTAAATTCCATTGGTAAATATAATAATATAATATATCTATAATTATTTGTGTATTATAAAACCTATAGGAATAATTTGTTGAATTCAATCTGCATTCTGTCCCAACTTCAATTTGCCTTCAAGCTTTGTTTAAGTTTGTTCTCGGTCTAACTTATAACGATCAAATATCTGAATGTATACGTCTACGAGCACATATGGTATACTCTAAACTATTCACGAGCAGAGATTGTACAATCCCAATTGTGCCTATCTAACTTAAAGCGATCAAATGCCTAACCATAAAAATCTACGTGCACATTTGTCGCAGTCCAAACTGTGCACGTGCAGTGAATTTATACACCCAACTGTGCTAGTCTAAATTAAACAGATCAAATTTCTTACAAGACACGTCTACGTGAACATGTGGTCTAATCTAAGCTGTGTACGTGAAGAGATTGTAGATTCTCAACTATGATCGTGTAACATAAAACGATCAAATTGCTAACTGGAGACATCTATGTGCGCATATGGTACACTCTAAACTATGCACGTGCAGTTTGAAAGAAGTCAGTGAGTCTCTGTGGGCCCACGCGGATATGATCATTGGCGCTTTCTTTTTAAATATTAGGAAAAATAATAAATGACATTTATGTACAGTGCAAGATTAAAAACAAAATTTTACTTTTTTTTCTCATTTTGTTAGAAATTATAAAACCTTATTTCCAATGACAGAAGAAGTAGCTCGGTTGTAAACCAATAATCATAACATCAAATGAAAGAAGCGGAAAATACATAAATCATCATAAAATCAAAAATATGAATCGTATTTATGGTCTGTGCAAATGGAAAAAAAGTATCCGTAAAAATAAAACTGCATATGCGCGTCGTGCATATATATTTATCATATTGTCAGATGAGGCTCTGGATTCGAAACGCCCGACGAGCCATCTAATTTTTGATTGCGTTACTGTTCGGCTTGCCATCCTCCAGTCATCCCTACTGGGCCTATATTCCGGGTTGTCAGAGTAGTTCGAACAGTCCCTTCCTCCGACGGGTACCCAGGTTCGAAACAAGAGAAGTGCAACTGCACGAGGTGTTTTAGGATTTAGCTAGCCGTTTTTGTGATGCCACCAGTGGGCAAAATCTATACCCTCAGTTGACATATAGGTTTTCTCTATACTGCTCTTTAGTGTTTCGCAAAATCAGGTACATTCTGAATGCCCTGACAATGCCACCTCCATGAGTTCCTTTTGGCTGATTGTACTTCGTTAATATATCTTGCTACACTATCATTATACAAAACACAATTTTTTGGTTTTTCCAGAATCTATTATATTATAATTTTCTGATTTCTTTTTTGAAAGTCTGAAGTCTACAGTTCCACCAAGTGTCCTCCTTGTCTATCTTTCTAATGCGAAGAGAACAATTATCCTCATAAGTTTCATGTATGATCCTATTCGTTACATCCACAGCAAACTCCTGGTAATTTATCCTTGCAGAAATAATTGCTAAGAACTCTCCAAGATCTTCTATAGATTTTCGCCAGTCAGTCGGTTTTGGATTTCTATACTTAATCGGATCAACATTAGATTAAATCAATGAATATTGTATGATGCGCATTTTCATTACATACAATGACCAGGGGTCATTCTTGCGAACTATAGTAATCCACCAAACGTCTCAATTGCTCTGATGGTGGCGTGTCTAGAGAATCGAGTGGTAGGTATTCTGAGAAAATCACTACGGGCTGAAATCTTCCTTCTCTTTGGTGTTCAATTTTAATCGCTACCATTTGATGAAGAACCTAGGTAAGCACATATAATCGATATCCCTTCTGTTGTAAATCGCTGTCGTAGAAGCTCTGCCTTGTAACGCCAAGGTTCATGAATCAGAACAAAAGTCATTTTTCCCACTGTAATAAATATGTTTACGATGGCCGACAGATGGAGACTATCATCAAGAAATCGACTACCATGGGAAATATTTCAATATTCATCAACATTCTAAAATATCTGTTATTCGGATTGGTTCAGAATTAATTCATCTCTGAAACTTTCACCAGGATTATATACCTAAATTTGAACCACCCTAACATTTATGATAATTGATTGCGTTCATTCTGCGATTTGAATGGGTAGTCAAAAGTATGTGTGAATCAACAAAAATTAATTCTTATATTGATATTACATAAAATACCACTTAACTTTCACTACTATTATATTGACAATTAGAACTACCTTCACAACTTTTGATGCAGCTGTAAACTTTTTGCAGCGTTTCCATCGTGTAAGATAAGAAAGCTTGGGGTTTATCTCTGATAAGTTTCCCAGGGCAAACATCCCTCAATACCTTCAAGCTTGACTCACTCTATTTCCACAAGAATTTTATAATGTACCAACGTACGGTTGTCTACTTTTAAAAGATTTAATCTTTTTTTTCTTGTTGCAGACTTGAGTTCGCCTTTCGAATGTTTACCTAATGGAGCTCCAATTCCTGGCGTACCTCGTTTTGGAACGTCTTATTCTCCTGACAAGCATCGTTTTCCTGAAAGCTCTATTGCTCTTGCCGAGCCTCCTATGCGTTTCAGATCCAGGTCTACTATCAGCGGACCTTATTCACCTGAAGGGTCTCTTCCTACTGCAGAGTCTCCACTTTGCGCTAGGTCTAGGTCTCCTCCTCGCAGGCGTAGTTTCTTACCTGTAACTAGATTTGACCTTGAAGACATTGCAGTTCTTCGGTTTATTCCCCGCATTAATCCTCACCGGCGGTTTGAAATTCGAAGATACACTTTTCCTGTCGATAAACCAATTTTTTTGAGAGCAAGGGCTTATGCAGCTGCGCCCATGCCAACCGAAGAACAAATAGTATTAGCAACATCCACTGGTGACGCCGTTGCGATAATGAAACAAAATAAAGTTGTTCGTGGAATATTCAATCTGAATGGAAAACGGGCAGGCATAAATATGGAAAGCGGGGTGGTGTTTGAATTGACGCCAGAATTAATCCGCGAAACTCCATTAGGCTGCGAACGTACAATCGAAAAAAATTTCGAAGTGGTACGTTTGAGCGACCTGTAATAATTTGAATGCATCTAGGGTATGCGCATGTCGGACCTCGCACTTCGTGCTCAATCTTTGCGCTTCTCTACAGAAATTTCATATCATTTCATTAGCATTAAGTTGTTGGTTACACCACATGTAAAAATAAATGGAAAACCAAATGTCAAATGAGGGCGAGAAAAATCCCGTCAGTTTGATTCCGATATTGCAAAATAAAGTGAACATTTTATTCTTCATTGTTATTTCATGATTTATTATTTTATTCCTTCTTTTACGTTATTCTTGGGCAACATTGCAACAAGTCACATTGATAGGGTCAGTGTTCTTGAAGCTTTTTTTTATCAGAAAACGAAAATATTTTTAGAGGAAAACTATTACAGACTTATAATGATTTATACGGGTTTCAAATTGGGGAGACGACCTTACAGTAGATACCAGGAGGCATTCACTCGCATATTATACCATACACTTCATGCGATATAAGGACGTAATAATATATAACAGTCCCGTAATCGTGCGTAATACCGAGTAGTATTTTCGTTTACGTTTTTTCTTTTTTTGTCATTTAGACATGGTTGGTTCTCCGCAATGTACCTTACTTCTTACCATTAGTTCTTGACACGGTATCATTGTGACCCAATAAATCCAAGTAAGTTTGAAAGGGGGAGATTAGTACTTTCAAATTCCATATTAGCTTTTGTGGTAGACTTTTTTCTTGTTCCGTTACATAACCTCAAATACAGCTAAAAAACGCGTTTTTTGCACTTTTAGGTTAGGATATCTTGAAAACCTGACGTACAGGGGCAATTTTGAGTTCGGATTCGGATTCAGCGCATCAAAATCCTTCGGAAATGTTTGCTCTGCTTTCTGTCTTTTGACTTTTGTCAAATTTTGTTGGCCTGTTTATTCGTTGGTGATGATGATTAAATTGATTTACAGTTACTTGCATCCGAGACATTCCCCCCAACAAGAGAGGCTTCAAGTTTGCACGTAAATACAAACATAAGCATACGGCATTCGAAAAATAGAGTTGGGTTCAATCTTTTGATACATAAAAGAGATTGGTTGATCATGAGCATCAATATGTTTGATATTCTAATTTAATTATTTTATCTTTTGATTTGGCTAAGAAGAAGGTCAGATCACTTTTGATAAGGTTATGTTTACGCAAAATAACTTATTCTTTTATATTTAACGAAATTATGTTTTACAAGTATTTGCGTGGAATTGGTTAGGGATAAACATTGTATGCGTTAAATATTGCACTACGATGGCTTATCAGAAAAATAGTGAAACCGTATTCCACAAATGACAAAGATAATTATTACCGGAAAGGCTTCAAGTAGAAAAATAATTTAAGGAAGTATTTCTGCGACTAAATACTAAAAAATCTAATCAATGAAACGGAAACATATTTAAATAAAGTAATTTTCGTATTTGAAACAGCCAACGGTAACGTCCATTTATGGATTTTCATATCTTTGAATTTTAAAAGCAAGTTATGCTATTAATTGAATGATTCTCTAAAAAGCCTTAACCGTTAAACTGGCCAAACTTTATTAGTACGAATGGTATAATTATTTATGTTATAATTATTTAAACTAACGTAATTTAAAAAAATCAAATATACTACTAGCTTACTATTTAATTTTTACGCCAGAAGAAATTTATAAGAATATTATGTTACCAACAGTAAAATACAATCCTATTGCGTCAAAATAAATACAATAAAAATTCTTATTTGTAATATTTCTTAAAATTATGGAGAAGATACGAGGAAGCAAACCATCATTCAACTCGTAATTTGCATTGGAAATATTTTTCACATGACAATGATAAAGCAGTTTTTATCGGGATGCCAGATTTTACAATCTGCAGAAAATAGTAGAGGTTCATTTTTTTGTATTTATGTAAAAAAAAAACTAATAAGTTAACTAAATAGCAAACTCTGGTTGAGTCAAACAACGTTAATTCTAATTCCATGATTTTGCGTACAAGTGTGTGAAATTACTAAAAACAGTGAAATTAAAATTCACATTTAGAATTTCATGTGGAAATAACCCACAAAAACCCTAAAATAGTATTTTCTCAATCCTTCAACTTAAAAGATATTTTCTGTAGCCACAACAAATTAAATTGAATAATCTTTTGAGTAAATGAAAAATGAAAATCTTCTACACTTTTCACTAGATTTTTCATTCATTTTTCTTCTTCAGAAATCGTTTTATTTCAACATTTTCTGTTTACCATTTCTCTTATGGTCATGTGGTACTTATCCAATTTTGTCAAATTTATCCAAAATTTTCCAAAAATTCTTTTTTTTTCTGTAATTCTAAAAATGTATTGCCGCATAAACCTTTCTCACTCACTCTTCTTTATTTTCCCAACTTTTCAGATTCATATATCGTCTCGTATATGATCGACAAAAAAATCTCAGTGATACAGGAATCGGTTAAGTGAAGAATTAATGGCAAACTGCTTGAAACCTTTTTTAGTTTTTTATTGGAAAGAAATCTTGAATTTCATTCGACTATATTCCCGGTTCATGGATTTTCACATATTTAAGTTAGATATATAAATTTATAACTTTTAAATGATACGATGGGGTCAGATTAGTGTTCGAAAAACGTTACGTAACGTTTTTTAAAATGTAATCATTTTTTTTAACAAAAATTATATATGAGCGTGGCAAACATTTTTTTAAAACCTGTTTTGGAGGTATGCGTAAAAGTTGAGGTATCCTATAAGGATAACAAGGGATTAAAAGAAGCATTAATATCACTTTTGGCCACCACAGAGGGGTTAAAAGTGTTTGAAGTTTCAAAATTAAAAAAAAATGTCTATGGAGTGAAAAAATATTGCAAAATACCAATAACAATTTCTTTTGTATTCGGTTAACGGGTACTTATTTACAATTTTTCAAACGTATTTTTTTCAAAATTAGTTCTGTTCGAACGGAAGAAAACACTACTATTTTTTTAGCGTGACACATTGGTTTAAATTATTTCTCAGGCCACACACTCACCGAAATTTCGGTACGCTTATAAACAGCTATATAATGAAATCACAAAACATTCTGTTTTCAAAAATTTCTTGAAATTATGAAGACTAATTTATATTAGAAAGTTATTATATTTAAAGTTATTTTAGACGAAAAAAAAATGTCTTTTTTTTAACTTTCACAACAATTGTTCTAATGAGAAAAAAAAGGTTGAACTTGATTATCTACGGCACTGTACATGAAAATGCTGTAAATAAATGTTATTAGTTTTTTATTATTTTTTGGAATTTTTCATTTTTCACAATAAAATACGTTTTAGTGTAACAAACAAGGCATTTTTTATGCAGTTATTTTTTACGACTACGATAACTCATTTTTTGCCTGCACATATGCTGCATTTAAAAACTTCTGTCGAAACAATAGAGATAGATTCTTTTGTATATGAAACGAGAATACTGAAGGAAAATAAAGTCATTAAATTGCGAAGCTTAAAGTTATATTAAGTAACAAAGCTTTTAACGATAACTATCATGCGTATTTTCATTTTTATCTTTCTGTTCTACTTAGTTTTCTGGAGTGAATGTAGGGACGCACCTCCACTCCCCCTTAAACATATAGATAGACAATCTGCTGAAGGTGAGTCTTTAACAAAATTTAATTAATGTCATAACAATTGAAGTTTTGAATAATTATCCTATATACTAGATTCGTGGCAATAAGTTGAAATGGAATTTGGTTTCAGCTTTACGATTACATATACTCACAATTGTACAATGCTGACGAAAAGAAATTAAATTAAATTTCGCATTAAAGAAGGAGGTTCAATAAGGGCTATTTTACGGTGCAGAATCGGATTTTTGTAAAAATATAAAGTAAAAAATGTGTAAACCACTTTTTGCCTTTTTGACATTCTAAGGGAATATGAAAGGAATACAGTATTTTCTGATTCTGGATTCGAAAACAGCCCATACCTACTCCTCCTTTCTTGTCAACTTCATCATGTAATTTTTTGGGGGTTCTTCTCTCTACTTGTACTTCTCTGTGCATACATTGGCCAACACTGAATCCGGATGATTTTACTGTATTTGTTCCTCAAACAAAACTTTTGTACCATTTCAAAATTAATATTTTCATATAATAATTTGTACATGCAGTCATAATTCTATTGGTCGAAATCATTGGAAAAGTCGATTGAATAGTGGATAATAAATATCATTGAATTGATTTACAGAACGTTGCGTCACAGATATTCAAGTAGACGAGCAAGGCAACAAGCATGGATGTAAATACAATGATCACAATCCATTTAAATACAGATATTCTGGTCATCAGAATGGTAAATATGTATAATTATGCTACTTACGTTATTAAATTATCAATTCATATGCAAGATTTACCAAAATTCTATTTTTTCATCTGTATAAAAAAAAGCAGATTGATCATTAGTGTCAGTATATTTGAGTTCACACAAATCTTTCTTGAATGTAACGCTTCTCTCTGATTCAGTAAATTTTGTTTACTCATTTAAGTTAGTAAAACTTTGTCAAAGGAGGCGCCGGGAGCTTACAAGGAACGGTTTTGTAGCTTTAAATGCTTATATTTTGGGTCCTATGTAAATTTTAGGCCCCATGTCCATATTGTGTCTTATATTAGTTTTGGGCCTTATGTGAATTTCAGGCCCTCTGTCAAATTTGAACCCTATGTCAATTTTGGGCTGTACGTCGAATTTAGTCTCTATGACAAATTTGGGCCCCATGTCTATTTTGGACCTCATATTAGTTTTGGGACATATATAAATTTTTGGCCCTATGTCGAATTTATGCCCATATCAATTTTGGGTACTATGTAAATTTCGGGTCCTATGTTGATTTTAGGTCCCGCGTCAGTTTTGGGCCGAATGTCCATATTGAGTCTTACGATGGACGGACACCCGACCAAAACTATAAGGGTTTCTGAATAGGGCTACGAAACCCTAAAAAATATAACTTATAAAAATTTAAAAAAAATGTATTCTCTACTCTTTTATGTCTAACAAACATTTTTGTCTCACAGGTATTTGCGTGAACATACATAAGGAGAAGGGTAAGAAGTTATACGATTGTTTAGGTGCAAGGTAGGATCTGTATATCTCGAATTTCAAAGATGATTATCACCTGAACGGCACTGGACAGAAAAATGATTCGCGGAAGTATATGTGCGACTAAATACTAAATAATGAAATCAATGAAACTAACATATGTTTAAATGAACTAAATTCTTCTACAAAGCAGTCAATTGTACCCTAGATTTATGGATTTCCATATCTTTGAATTTTAAACACAAATTCTTCTATTAACTTCACTTATCCTTAATTTGATAAGACCTTTATGATCTTCAAAATTGTATTTCAAACTATAAAATATATTATGGAATTAAAACGTCTGCCATAATTATTCCTATTCACGATCTGAACTCTATATATCATTATTCAAACATTTCAAAACGAATGCCAGAAGGATATTTTATAAATTCCCATGAAAATGAAGAAAGGCGTTGCAGAAAATCCGCCCTATCTTTTTTTTTTCAATTTTGGAGACATGAACAGAAAATTAACCGCAAAGCCCAAACTTTTTTATTTTTTGCAATATTTGAAAAAAATTCCTACTAATATAACAAAGACAATCAGGTTTAGGCAGGCTTAACCTTTTGTGTGGCCTAGAAATTTAAAATATACATATAATTCTCGCTGTTTTATGGTAAAGGATGCAAGATATCACAAAAAAGTAAAATGTACTTATTGTAGGAAATTTATTGATGTATAAGGTTTTATCTAAAAATGTATTTTAAGATCATTATACGACCTTCTTACCGTGTATCGAAGCTGCATCACTTTAATTTTTAATTACTTACGCCATTTAATTAATATAAACAATTTCATTTTTGTCAATCTGTAGAGCAGGATAGTAAGAGTAAGGGAAAGTGGGAGCATGGTGTCAGGGCGGGGCACGGTGACTTTTGCAAATAATGCTCGTGTTTCTAGATTTTCATATTAGTTTTGTCACATAAAATAGCTGTCTTGAGTACCAAAGAAAGCCATTTTACGTAAAAAAAAAAACTAATATGAAAATGTACAAACACGAGCATTAGTGGCAAGAGTCACCGTGCCCCGCACTGACACCATACCCCACTTGCCCGTACATTCGAAAAACAATTCTAAATGGCCTAATTTTTCTTTGATTTCTGCAAAATTATAGTTATTTTAAGTTATATAAAATAAATAATTTGATCTTTTTGCCAACATTCATAAAATTGATTCTAACAAAAAATAAAGGCACCAACTTGATTATTCACATCAGTGCACATAAGAATGTAGTAAATAAATTTTGTGAATTTTTTTCATTACCAATTTTATATCATTTATCAAAATTATAGAAAGAAATCATATGCATCTATAGAAGAGACATCTAAAAACTGCACCACTACACTACAACACTTTTGCACCAGTTTTCATACAATTCGTCAACCTAAAAGAAATTTTTTGCCGCATAACCATTCAAATTAAACTATTTGTGAAAAATATAAAAGATAAAAATAAAAGAATAATTTCCTACTCTGTGTACAAAAACAGCCTAAACTGGTTCCTTCTTTCTTGTCTCCTACATTATGTAATTTTATGGAGGTTCAACTGCCTGCTTGCACATCTTTGTTCATAAATGAAAAACACTGAAACAGGATACTTTTTCAGTATTTGTTATCTCAAACAAATTTCATACTATTTTGAAATTATCAATTCCATATGATAATTTGTTTATGTAATTATATTTTTATTGCTCAAAACGTTTTGTTGGATAATCGTTGGTGATGATGATTAAATTTTATTTACAGGTACTTGCATCCGAGAAATTCTGCCCAACAAGACAGGCTTCAAGTTTGCATGTAAATACAAACATAAACATATGGCATTTGAAAAAATAGAGTTTGGTTTAATCTTTTGATATATAAAAGGGCAGATTGATTGATCATGAACATCAATATGTTTGATATTCTAATTTAATTATTTTATCTTTGATTTAACTAAAAAGCAGATTAGATCACTTTTGATAAAGTTCTGTTAACGCAAAATAACTTATTCTTTTATATTCAACGAAATTATGTTTTACAGGTGTGTGCGTGGACTTGGTTAGGGATAAACATTGTATGCATGAAATATTGCACTACGATTGTTTATCAGAAAAATATTGAAACCGCATTTCACAAATGACAAAGATAATTATTACCTGAAAGGCTCTAAGTAGAAAAATAATTCAAGGAGGTATATGTGCGACTAAATACTGAAAAATTTAGTCAATAAAACTAAAACATAATTAAATAAGGTAAGTTTCGTATTTGAAACAGCCAACGGTACACTCGATTTATGGATTTTCATATCTTTGAATTTTAAAAGCAAGTTATGCCATTGATTTCACTTATCCCTATTTCAATGAGGCCTTCATAATCTGTATAAATGTTAGAGTGATAGCTCATAATGTCAGAATTATTAGTCATAAATTTCCAACAAACAGCAAATATCACACGTTTCTAATTTCCTTACAAGTCGAGTGGCTGTTAAACCAGTGCAAATTATATAAAAATTGAGAAAAATATTAAATAACCCGGAATTTTGTATTCGACAGTTGTAAGTATATTCATCTATGATGTACTTAAATTATTTAACTGATTCTGTAAAAAGCCTCAACCGTTACACTGGCGAAACTTCATTTCCACATATGCGTTTTCTCATTTATATGAAGAAATAAATTGGCTAATATTGAAAATTAGAAAGAGGACATGAAATTACATTCTTTCTTATAGAGAATCAGGTTCGATAGTCCTTCAAATGAAATCGTTACGAAAAGTTTTTACGGAGTCGAGTTAAAAGTTAAACAAAACATGTGATTTCCAGATTTTTATTTTTTAACATATATAAATGATTATTAATAGCCCTTCGTGCGACAATATGCATCTAACAATAAACCGACAATATAATTGGTACATCACTGATACGTTTTTTTGAGTTGTATACAATCATGGGGGGGGCAATATCAAGAGAATAAGAAATGTAAATTAAGCAGGTTAGTTATGCGTTATAATGATTTAAACTGATGAAATTTGAAGAAACTAAATATACTAATATTTTACTATTTAATTTTTACACCAGAAAAACTGTATGAAAATTTTATGTTACCAACATTGAAATAAACATTAGAAACTCAAAAAATGAACTTAATATGAAATTTAAAAGGCTTAAATTCATAGAATACAATCATATTGTGTTAAAATAAAAACACTAAACATTCTTTTTTGAAATATTTCTTGAAATTATAAAGAAGATACAAAGAGGTAAACCATCATTCAACTCGTGATTTGCATGGGAAATATTTTTCACACGACAATGATGAAGGAGCTTTTATCGGGATGCCACATTTCACAATCTTCAGAAAAAAGTGTAGGTTAATTTTTTTGTATTCATGTTGAATGAAAAAATAAAAATTTAACTAAAAAGCGAGCTCTGGTTGAGTCTAGCATCGTTTAATTTTATTAAAAACATTTGCAGTGGAATTTAATTTTAATTCCACGATTTTGCGTATAAGTGTATGAAGTTCCGGCAAACAGTGAAATTAAAATTCACATTTAGAATTTTATTTGGAAATAACAACCCACAAAAAACCTGAAATAGATTTTTCTCAATCCCTCAACTTAAAGATATTTTCTGAAGCTAGAACAAATTAAATTTAAAAATCTTTCGAGTAGATAAAAAATAAAAATCCTCTACACTTTTCACTATAGTTTTCATTGATTTTTCTTCTTTAAAAATCGTTTTATTTCAACATTTTCTGTTTAACATTTCTCTTATGGTCATGTGGCACTTATCCCATTAATTTACATATAAATTGATAAGCTTAAAATGTAACATGTTTTTAAAACTTGTTTTCGAGGTATGCGTAAAAGTTGAGGTATCCTATAAGGATAACGGTGGAGAAAAAAAAATATATCACTTTTGGCCACTACAGAGGGGTTAGAAGTGTTCAAAGTTTCAAAATTTAACAATTTTTTCCATATAGTCAAAAATTATTGCGAAATACCAACAAAATTGTATTTTTATTTGGTTAACGATTACCTATTTACAATTTTTTAAAAGCATTTTTTTCGAAATTAGTTCTGTTTGTACGGAGGAAAACACTACTATTTTTTCAACGCGAAAAATTGGTTTGAATTATTTCTCAGGCCACACACTAAGGTCAGAACATATAATTTTTTATTGTAACCTCTCCTTCCCCCAAACCCTTGTATTGTGCCCGTAAAATGCGCCAGGAAATGAATAATTGCAGTTTTATGAAAAATTTATGCTAAAAACAGTATTTTATTTTTATTTTTACAACACGAATTTATGTTTATTCGATAAGTTCCTAGTTTCCAAGTGTTTTTCCACAAATCTTCAATTGTACAAACAAATGATACATGACCTCACGAATTCATAACAGATTAATTTTGCTGTCAAATAAAAATTTTTAGTAACAATTTCTCACAAGTACATTTTCCATTTGGACTGAAATATCCGTAGAAATAACCATTAGCGGCCCGCTGTTTCTTTTGTACCAAAATTTCAGTACGCTTGTAAACAACTATTTGATAAAATCACAAAAAATGTTCCGTTCAAACATTTCTTTGAATTATCAAAAGTAATTTTCTTGAGTTGTATAAATGCTATGGAAATTCAAAATACCAGGGGTACATTTATTGAAATTTTGCAAAATTGAAGGTATTTCAAGTTATTTTTGACAAAAAATATATTTCTTTGTTAACTTTCACAACAATTGTTCTAATCAACAAAAAAGGCTGAACTTGATTATCTACGGCACTGTACATGAAAATGTTGTAAATACATGTTATTAGTTCTTTTTTTTCTTCTCGAATTCTACATTTTTCACAATAAAAGACGTTTTAGTGTAACCAACTAGGCATTTTTTTATGTAAATATTTTTTGCGACTACGATAACCTCATTTTTTACCTGACATATGCTACATTTGAAAACTTTCATCGAAACGATAGAGATATATTCTGTTGTGTATGAAACGGGAATACTGAAGGAAAATAAAGTTATTAAATTGCACAGCCTAAAGTTAAATTAATTAAAAAATCTTCGAACGATAACCATCATGCGTATTTTCGTTTTTACCTTTCTGTTCTACTGCGCTTTTTGGAGTGAATGTAGGGACGCGCCTCAACTACCCCTTAAAAATCTGGATAAAAAAACTGCTGAGAGTAAGCCTATAACAACATTTAATTCAGCTCATGACAATTTATGTTTTTAATCATTATCCTAGATACTTAATTCGTAGGAATATGTTCAAATGGAATTTAAATTCAGCTTTACGATTACATTTCCAGGTGAAAATATTATATATAGTTTATATATAGTGTGAAGTATTATATATAATATTCATTTGTTTTTTATAAAAAATTTATAAAACAAATGAATATTATACATAATACTTCACACTATATATAAACTATATATAATATTTCCACCTGGGTATATTTACAAGTGTACAATGTTGACAAAAAGAAATCAAATTAAATTTCACATTAAGAAGGAGGTTCAATAAGGGCTACTTTCCGGTGCAGAATCGGATTTTTGTAAAAATATAAACTCAAAAATGTGTGAACCACTTTTTGCCAATTTGCCATTCTAAGGGAAAATGAAAGGAATACATTACTTTCTGATTCTGGATTCGAAAACAACCCATACCTACTCCTCCTTTCTTGTCAACTTCATTATGTAATTTTTTGGGGATTCTTCTTTCTACTTGTAATTCTCTGTTCATACATTGGCCAACACTGAATCCAGATGATTTTACTGTATTTGTTCCTCAAACAAAATTTGTGTACCACTTCAAAATTATCATTTTCATATAATAATTTCTACATGTAGTCATATTTCTATTGTTCAAAATCATTGGAAAAGTCGATTGAATAGTGGCTAATGAAAATCATTCAATTGATTTACAGTTCGTTGCGTCAAAGAGATTACAGGAGACCCGCATGGCAACACGCATAAATGTAAATACAATGATCACGCTCCATTCAAATTCGTACATTCGGGTGTTAAAAATGGTAAATATGTATAATTATGCTACTTACTACTTACTCAAAGTAGGCGCCGAGCGCTTACAAGGAAGGGTTTCGTAGCTCTAAATGTTTATATTTTGGGTCCTATGTAAATTTAAGGCTTGATTTCCAAATTGGGTCCTTGGTCTATTTTGGACCATATTTCGAATTTTGAGTCCTATGTCGAATTTGGGCCCTATGTCTATGTTGGACCCTATGTCAATTTTGGGCTCTACGTAGAATTTAGTCTCGATGCCGAATTTGGGCCCCATGTATATTTTGGGCCTTATATTAGTACTGGGACATATATAAATTTTTTGCTCTATGTCGAATTTGGACCCTATATCAATTTTGGGTTCTATGTCAATTTTGGGTCCTATGTTGATTTTTGCCCCACGTCATTTTGGGCCCAACGTCCATATTGAGTCGCACGACGGACGGACACCCGACCAAAACTATAAAGGTTCCTGGCCAGGACTACGAAACCCTAAAAAATATAACTTATTGAAATTTAAAGAATTTTGTTATTCTCTACTCTTTTACGTTGAAACAAAATTTTTGTCTTACAGGTGTTTGCGTGAAAATACATACGAGGAAGGGTGTAAAGTATTACGATTGTTTAGGGGCAAAGTAAGACCTCCATATATCGAATGACAAAGATGATATCACCTGAACGGCATTGGACAGAAAAATGATTTACAGAAGTATATGTGCGACTAAATACTAAAAAATGAAATCAATGAAACTAACATATGTTTAAATGAACTAAATTCTTCTACGAAGCAGTCAATTGTACCCTAGATTTATGGATTTTCATATCTTTGAATTTTAAAAACTAGTTCTGCTATTAACTTCACGTATGCTTAGTTTTATTAGGACTTTACGGTCTTTAAAATTGTATTCCGAGCTATAAAATATATTATAGAATTAAAACCTCTGTCATAATTATTCCTATTTATGATCTGAACTCTATATATCATTATTCAAACATTTTGGAACGAATGTCAGGAGGATAGTTTATAAATTGCTATGAAAATGAAGAAAGGCGTTGCAGAAAATCGTCCCTCTTTTTTTCTTGGAATTTTGAAGACATGAACAGAAGATTTACTGTAAAACTCCACCTTTTTCATGTTTTGCAATATTTAAAAAAAATGCCTCCTAATATAACAAAGGCAATCAGTTTCAAGCGGGCTAAATTAATTTCAAGCGGGCTAAACCATTTCTGTGGCCTAGAGATTTTTTTAAAATATAATTTTCGCCTTTTTATCGTAAAGGATGCAAGATATCTCAAAAGAGGAAAAGTTACTTTTTGTAGGAAATTTATTCATGCATATACTTTTATCTTAAATTTTCTCTTAAGATCATTATACGACTTTCTTACCGTGTATAAAAATCTGCGTTACTTCAATTTTGAATCACTTACGTCATTTAATTAGTACAAACAATTTTATTTTTCTTACCCTGTAGAGCAGAATAGCAGGAGTACACTTGAAAAAATTCTTAATGGTTTAATTTTTTCTTTAATTTCTGCGAAATTATGATTATTTCAAGTTATTTCAAATGAATAATTTGATCTTTCTGCCAACTTTCATAAAATTTATTTTAATCAACAAAATATGCATCAACTTCATTATTTACATCAGTGCACATAAGAATGTAGTAAGTAAATTTTGTTCTTTTTTTTGTTACTAATTTTATATCATTCATGAAAATGATATAAGTAAATCATATGCATCTATAAAAGAGACATCCAAAAATTTTGGTTTCATTGATCGTTTTTATTATATTTTAGCTAGAATACAATGAAACATATGAAGATGTTTGTAAAAAATTGTAAAGCATCCACACTACAAAGCTTCCTTTTCGAAGAAGTAACAATCGGTCAATAAAATTCATTACTTTCTTTTCGTTTACCTATTTTGCATTTTTTGTGAGAAATACCTTCAAGTTAAACCAAGTGGACACTTTTACTGTTAATATTTTTTACATGACTATGACTACGCAATTTTTTATTTTGTTGACACATTCTAGAACACTCATCAAAAGACTGAAGGTATAATATGTGACATATAAAACGAGAATACTAAAAGAAAAATCAGCTATTAAGCTATACAGTTTGAAATTAAGTCCATTTAGAGGACTCCTAACGATAACAGTCATGGGTTTTTTAATTTTTGTATTTCTCTGCTACTTTGCTTTCTGAAGTAAATGTCGGAATGCACCTGAACCAAGCCTTGATCATCTAGATAAATAAGATACTGCTCTGTGTTAGTGTATAAGAACATTTAATTTTATTTATAATAATAATTGAAATTTGCGATAGCTAACCTATAATGAATCCAAAGCAATATGTTTAAATAGAATTTGAATTTAATCTGACGATTATTTTCACAAGTTTTTTAAGTGTGCTAAGTGTCCTACGTGTGCACTGTGCAGTTTTGAAGTCAGCAAGTTTTGAACCAGTTTTTCTACAATTCGTCAACCTAAACAAATTTTCTATCGCAGAACCATTTAAATTAAACTATTTGTAAAAGTTATAAAAGATGAAAATGTGTACAAAAACAGCCTAAGCTGTTTCCTTCTTTCTTGTCTACAACATTATGTAATTTTTTGGAGGTTCAACTGCCTGCCTGCCCTTCTTTTTTTCATAAATAAAAAATACTGAAACAGGATGCCAGTATTTGTTATTTTTAAAAAATTTCAAACCATTTTGAAATTATTAATTTCATATACTAATTTGTTTATGTAATTAGATTTTTATTGCTCAAAACGTTTTGTTGGATAATCACAGGCCGACAAATTTTAAAGCCAGAAAGCAGAGCAAACATTTCCGAAGGATTTTGATGCGTTGAATCCGAATCCGAGCTCAAAATTGCTCCTGTACGTCAGGTTTTCAAGATATCCTAACCTAAAAGTGCAAAAAACG
>JAABKJ010007258.1:0-20029 GCA_011634705.1 Andricus grossulariae
AATTTATCCTTTGTAAGTCTTATGAAACATTCAAATTTTTATTTTGACGAATTAAAATTTTTATTGGAAATTTTTCTTTTCAGTTAGAAAATGAATCTTCTTTGTTGAAAATTAATCTAATATTATTTTGTTTAAAATTCGTCTTTTTTCGTTGAATTAAACTGGTCAAAAATATATTTTTTTTCTGTTGTTTAAAGGTAATTTCTTAAAATAAAAATTCGACTATTCCATTTTTGGTTAAAAACATATCATTTTTGGTTGTATGTTTAACTATTTGATTGAAAATTAATATATTTTGTTGCAAATTTGTCTTTTTGTAGAAAAAATCTTCTTAGGAGAGCATTCATTTTTCTTTGTAAATTAACTATTTTGTTGAAAATTCATATTTTTCGGTTAACAATTCAGGAGCTTTTATTGAAAATTCCTCTTTGTATCAAAAATTCAAAAATTTGGTAGAAAATTAAACTATTCAATTGAAAATTCATTAATTTTTTTGAAAATTTAACTATTTTCGCAGAAAATCAAATTATTTGGTTAAAAATTAATCCATCCATTTAAAATTTTACAATTTGGTAGAAAATTAAAATTTTAGTTGAAACATAATATTTTGGGGTTAAAAATTCAAGATTTTTGTTGAAAATTCATTTATTTTGTTGATTTCTTTCAAGAAAATCATTAATGTTCTTGGTGGAAAATTAATCTTTTTGTTTAAAAACTTAAGTATCACAATAAAAATTTATCTTTTTTATCAGAAAATTCAATTACTACGTTAAAATTTGATTAAATTTGTTGAAAATTCCTTTTTCTTAAATTAAGCTCTTGTTACAATATGAATTTTTTTTTTGAAAATTGCTTGTTTTGTTGTTTAAAACTACGTTTTTTATTTGAAAATTTATCTATTCCATTTTTGGTTGAAAATCGATCTTTTATAAGTATGACTTATGAATAATAAGTTATGAGTTATAAGTTAAGACTTACGACTGATGCCTTATTAATAATGAGTTATGTGTTATGAATTGTGAGTTATCAGTTATACGGTATGATTTATGACTCAGGAGTTATGAGTTAGGGGTGAGGGTTTAGGGATGACAAGTTACGCCCTAAGAGGTACAAGTTAGGAGTTATGATTGTTGAGTTAGGGTTTAAGACATATGACTTAGGACATAGAAGTTAGTACTCAAAAATTATGCGTTCAAAGTTATGAGTTATGTGTTAAATCTCAGGACTAAGGACTTATATATTAGGACTTAGGACTCATGAGTTATGCGTTATAAGTTATGACTAATGCCTTATGAATAATAAGTTATGAGTCATGAGTTACGACTGATGACTTATGATTTAGGACTTATGCAGTAGAAGTTATGAGTTATAAGTTAGGACTCATGAGTTATGAGTTCTGAGTTATAAGTTACGTCTCATAAATAATGAGTTATGAGATATAGACTATGAGTTACAAGTTATAAGTTATGATTTATGAGTTAGGGGTCAGGGATTAGGAGTTAGATTTTGAAAGGTACGAGTTGAGTGTTATGAGTTATAAGTTATGATTTTTGAGTTAGGTTTTAGGATATAGGACTTAGGTCAAAGGACTGAGAACTTAAGAGTTATGAGTTAAAAGTTATGATCTTTTCAAATTTTGGAAATCCTTTGAAATCCCTCAATTCTTGTGAATAAATTCCTATTTATAATGATGAATTATAATGTATAAGTTAATAAATAATTATAATAAATAATAATCAATAAGATCCAGGAAAATTTATTAAAATACGTTTAAAATCCCTCAGAATTACTGAAATTCTCAAAAATCTGGTAAAATCTTTTAAAAATCGTTTGAAATATTCCTAAATTTGGGAAATTATCTGAAATCCCTTGAAGTCTTTTTCAATATTCTAAAATCTTATAAATCCTATAAAATCCTTTCAAATCTTTCGAAGAAAATTCCTTGAAAACGCAAATTAACCTAAATATTTAAAATTATCTTTAGATCTTAAGAAATCCCTTTATTTTTGTGAAATTCTTTGCAGTTTATTATAAAATATTTATAATTTTTATTAATTCATTGGAATCCGTCAAAAATCACATAAATTTTTTGAAAAATATTTAATCCTTTAATTAACTATTGTGCAATCCCTTGGACTGCCGTAAAATCTTTGAAACATTTTGAATTTCCTTAAAACTTGTCAAACCTTTGAAAATTTCTTAAAATATTTAAAATCGTTGAAAATTCTATAAATTCCTTCAAAATCTGTTCAAATCCTATTAGAATGACTAGGTAGAATGACTTTTGAAGCTCGTCTTAAAGACTTTGATCGGGTCGGTTGGTGAGTCCTAGTCCGCTTCTGAGCGCCATTTTTTACAAATAAATAATATGTCTATTTTTTTTAACTAGAAGAAATTTAAAGCAAAGAAACTCGGCTTATATTATTATTATACAATGATTAGAATTTTCATCCATTTATTGAAATCCGTCCAAAATTACTTAAAATCTTTGGAAAAATATTTAGTCCCGTAATTAACACATGTAAACTCCCTTGGAAAGCCGTAAAATCTTTGAAATCTTTTAAATTCTCTTAAAATTTCTAAAACCTTTGAAAATGTCCTTGAAAATTCTATGAATTTCCTTCAAACCTGTCCAAATTCTATTAGAAAGGCTTGGGTATAATGGATTTTAGGGCTGGTCTGAAAGACTTTTATCGGGTCGGTTGATGAGTCCCAATCCGCGTCTGAACGCCATTTTTTTATGTGTTCATTTTTGCAACCGGAAGAGATTTAAAGCCAAGAAACTCGGCTTTTTTCAGACAAGGAAAAAGAACCCGTCGTCATTTCTGACGTAGTGTCCCACGTAGCGTCCAACGTAGTTTACGACTTTGTAATTTTCAATAAAGCTTAATTAAAAGTTGCTGTGAAAAAAATATATTGAATTCTCGAAGGCAACACGGTCTGTCTTGGTTAAAATTGAAAGGTACATTACCCTGGTGTCAGAATGCTTAAGGTGTGCATAAGAGCTGGTAGCTGGCGTTTTGAAAGAAGGAGTTATAATTGATTCTCATCTGAAATCGAATTTATGTCGGTATGCAATTTCTGTGGTTGCCTCCGGGGAAGCGATTTACGCCCTGTTTCGTCGACTGGGAATTATTGTATGGTCATGTTGGATGCTTCCTCCTTGTTAAGCTTGTTAAGCTGGCGAGCACTTAACTTGAATTAACCGACGATCATTTTGCGACAAAGCGGCAACTCGAATGCGTTCGCTTTCACTTTATTGGATTGCATGCACCCACCGAGACCAGGCTGCTTGCTACAAACTAAGACGCGAGGCGTGCAATAAAATGGTAATCATACCAAACGTGCCGCGTGCGTGGGTAGAGCGTATGACCTTTACTGGCCCTTGCCTTGGACGATCGTTAAACTCTAATAATAGGTACGTTATCTTCGAGGATTCACCTTTACCTACCACCTACGGATTTCTTCTGTCCACATGGATAAAGCAATCTTGGGAACATTTGTTTAAGGATATTTCCAAAAATACATCAGGCTACTTCTCCTACAGGTTTCTGTCCACATGGTTGGAGCAATCTTGGGAAAATCTTTCTAGAGGACATTCTCAAACTATGACACTCTATTTTACCTATAGATTGATGTCCACGTTGATACAGCAATCATGAGAAGATTTGTTTGAGGCTTTTCAGAAAATACGTCGCGCTACCTTTTCTACAGGTTTCTGTCCACATGGATGAAGTGGTCTCGAAGAAATATTTCTAGAGGTCATTTACAAACATTGACACTCTATTTTACCAACAAATTGATGTCCACATGAATGAAGCAATCTTGGAAAAATTTGTTTAAGGATATTTCCTAAAAATGCGTCAGGCTACCTTTCCTACAGGTTTCTGTCCACATGGATGAAGCAATCTCGGGAACATTTTTCTAGAGGTCGTTCACAAACTATGACACTTTATTTTACCTGCAGATTGATGTCCACATAAATAAAGCAATCTTGAGAAGATTTGTTTGAGCACATTTCCCAAAATACGTCACGCTACTTTTCCTACAGGTATCTGTCCACATAGATGAAGCAATGTTGACGAAATTTTTCTAGAGTTCATTCACAAACTATGACACTCTATTTTGGCTACAGATTGATGTCCACATAAATGTAGCAATCTTTGAATAATTTGTTCAAGGATATTTCCAAAAATACGTAACGCTACATTTCCTACTGGTTTATTTCCACATGGATGAAGCAATCTCAGTGAAATTTTTCCAAAGGTCATTCACAGACTATGACACTCTATTTTTCCTACAAATTGATGTCCACAAGAGTGAAAGAATTTCGGGGAAATGTTTCCAGGGGTCATTCAAAAACTATTAAATTCTATTTTTCCTACAGTTCGATGTCCACATGGATGAAGCAATCTCGGGAAAACTTCTTTAAGGATGTTTCCAAAAATACGTCGCACTACATTTCCTACAGGTTTCTGTATATATGGATGTAGCAATCTCGGGGAAATTTTTTTAAAAGCCATTCGCAAACTATGACACTCCATTTTTCGAGAGATCAATAACAAACTCTGAAACTCTAATTTTCTAGAGGTCATTGACAAACTATGACACTCAATTTTGCCTACAGATTGATGCCCACATGAATGAAGCAATCATGGGAAGCTTTATCTATGGATATTTCCCAAAAATACGTCACGCTACTTTTAATACGGGTTTCTGTCCAGATGGATGAAGAAATCTCAGGAAAAGTGTTTTAGAGGTCGTTCACAAACTATGACACTCTATTTTGCCTACAAATTGATGTCCACATGCATGAAGCAATTTCACGGAAATTTTTGTAGTGGTCATTCACAAACTATGACTCTCTATTTTTCTACAGATCATTCACAAACTATGACACTCTTTTTTCCTAGAGGTCATTCACACACTTTGATAATCTATTTTGCCTTCAGACAGATGTCCACATGAATGAAGCAATCTTTAGAAAATTTGTTTAGGGATATTTCCCAAAAATACGTCACGCTAATTTTCCTACAGGTATCTGTCCACATGGATAGAGCAATCTTAGCGAAATTTTTCTGAAGGTCATTCACAAACTCTGACACTTTATTTTACCTAAAGATTCATGTCCACATGGATAAAGCAATCTTTGTGAAATTTTTCTAGAGGTCATTCAGATTTGTTTCAGGATTTATCCAAATATTACGTCGCACTACATTTCCTACAGGTTTCTGTCTACATGGATAAAGCAATCTTGGGAAAATTTGTTTAGAGGTCATTCACAAACTATTCAATTCTATTTTTCTTACAGTTGGATGTCCACATAGATAAAGCCATCTTGGGGAAATTTGTTAAGATGTTTCCAAAAATACGTCACACTACATTTTTAAAGGTTTCTGTCTACATGGATGTAGCAATCTCAGGGTAATTTGGTTAGAAGTCATTCATAAACTATGAGACTCTATTTTTCTAAAGGTCATTCACCATCTATGGCACTCTATTTTACCTACAGATTGATAACCATATGGATGAAGCAATTTTAGGAAAATTATTGTAGAGGTCATTCACAAACTATGAAACTCTATTTTTTTAAAGGTCACTCACAAACTATGAAACTCTATTCCGCCTACAGATTGATGATTGAACCATATGGATTTTTCTAGAGGTCATTTACAAACTATGACACTCTATTTTTCTAGAGGTCATTTACAAACTATGACACTATATTTCGCCTACAAATTGGTGTCCACGTAAATAAGGCAATCTCAAGGAAATTTTTCTAGAAGTCACTCACAAATTGTGACACTCTATTTTGCCTACAGATTGATGTCCACATGTCTGAAGCAATATTGGGAAAATTTGTTTAAGGATGTTTCCGAAAAGACTTCATACTATATTTCCTACATGATTCTATCTATATGGATGACGCAATCTCATGAAAATTTTTTTAGAGATCATTCACAAACTATTACACTCGATTTTTCTAGGGATAATTCACAAAGTATGACACCCTATTTTTCTAGAGGTCATTACAAAATATGACACACTATTTTGCCTACAGATAGATGTCCACATGAATGAAGCAATTTAAGGAAAATTTTTCTAGAGATCATTCACGAACTATTAAACACTATTTTTCCTATAGATTGATGTCCACATGGGTGAAGCAATATTGGGAAAATTTGTGTCAGGATGTTTCCAAAAAGACGTCACACTAATTTTTCTACAGGTTTCTGTCCACATGAATGAAGCAATGTCAGGGAAATTTTTCTAAAGGTCGTTCACAAATTATGACACTCTATTTTTGTAGAGGTCATTCACATACTTTGATCATCTATTTTGCCTACAGACTGATGTCCACATGATTGAAGCAATCTTGGGAAATTTGGTTCAGAGATATTTACAAAAATACGTCACAATTTTTTTCCTACAGATTTATGTCCACATGGATGAAGCGATGCCAGGAAAATTTTTCTAGAGGTCATTGAGGAACTATGACACTTCATTTTGCGTAGAGATTGATGTCCACATGGATGAAGCAATTTGGGGGAAATTTTTCCAGAGGTCATTCACAAAATATTGAACTCTATTTTTCCTACAGATTGAGGTACACGTGGATGAAGCAATATTCGGAAAATTTGTTCAAGGATGTTTCTGAAAGGACGTCATACGACATTTCCTGCATTTTTCTGTCTACATGAATAAAGTAATCTCGGGAAAAAATTGTTTAGAGGTCATTTACAAACTATTACACTCTATTTTTCTAGGGATCATTCACAAACTATGACACTTTATTTTTCTAGAGGTTGCTTGCAAACTATTACACTCTATTTTGCTTACAGATTAATATCCACATGGATGAAGCAATCTCGGGGAAATGTTTCTAGGGGTCATTCAGAAACTATGATACTCTATTTTGCCTGAAGATTGATGTCCAGATGAATGAAGCAATCTTTGAATAATCTGTTGAAGGATATTTCCAAAAGTACTTCACGCTACTTTTCCTACAGGCTTCTGTCCACATGGATGGAACAAGAAAGTTTTGGTAGAGGACGTCCACAAAATAATGACACTATTTTGCCTACAGATTCATGTCCACATAAATGAAGTAATCTGTAAATAATTTGTTTAAGGATATTAGGGAAGTACGTCACGCTACTTCTCCTAGAGGTGTCTGTCTACATGAATGAACCAATCTCGGGGAAATATTTTTAGAGGTCATTCACAAACTATGACACTCTATTTTGCCTACAGATTGATGTCAACATGTATGAAGCAATTTCGGAGAAATTTTTCTAGAAGTCATTCACAAACTATTGAATTCTATTTTTCCTACAGTTTGACGTGCACATGGATAAGGCAATTTTGGAAAAATTTGTACAAAGATGTTTCCAAAAATTCGCCACACTACATTTAAAACAGGTTTCTGTCTACATGGATGAAACAATCTCGGGGAACTTTTTTTAGAGATCATTCACAAACTATGACACTCTATTCTGCCCACAGATTGATGGCCACATGGATGAAGCAATCTCAGGGAAATTTTTCTAGAGGTAATTCACAAAGGATGAGACTCTATTTTTTTAGAGATCATTCACCAACTATGACACTCTATTTTGCCTACAGATTAATATCCAGATGGATGAAGCAATCTTAGGGAAATTTTTCTAGAGTTCATTCACAAACTATGGCACTCTATTTTTCTAGAGGTCATTTACCAACTATGACACTCTACTTTTCCTACAGGTTTCTGTCCACATGTATGAAGCAATCTCAGGGAAATTTTTCGAGTGGTGGTTCACAAACTATGACATGCTATTTTTGTAGTGGTCATTCACACACTTTAATTATCTATATTGCCTACAGACTGATGTCCACATGAATGAAGCAATCATGGGAAAATGTTTTTAAGGATATTTCCCAAAAATATGTCACGCTACTTTTTCTACAGCTTTCTGTCTACATGGATGAAACAGTCTCGGGGACATTTTTTCAGAGATCATTCACAAACTATGACACTCTATTTTGCCTACATATTGATGTCCGCATTGATGAAGCAATTTCGGGAAAATTTTTCTAATGGTCATTCACAAACTATTAAATTCTATTTTTCCTACAATTCGATGACCACATGGATGAATCAATCTCAGGGAAATTTTTCTAGATGTCATTCACAAACTATGAGAATCTATTTTTCTAGAGGTCATTCACCAACTATGACACTCTATTTTTCCTACAGATTGATGTCCATATGGATGAAGAAATCTTAGGGGAATTTTTCTAGAGGTCATTCACAATATATGGCACTCTATTTTCCTAGAGATCATGCACAAAGTATGACATTTTTTTTTCTAGAGGTCATTTACAATCTATGATATTCTATTTTGCCTAGAGATTGATGTCCACATGGATGAAGCAATCTCAGGGAAATTTTTCTTGAGGTCATTCATAAACTATGACACTCTATTTTGCCTCCAAATTGATGTCCACATGGATGAAGCAATTTCAGGGAAATTTTTGTATAGGTCATTCGCAAACTATGACGCTCTATTTTTCTAGAGATAATTCACAACGTATGACCTCTTTTTTCCAGAGGTCATTTACAAACTATGATACTCTATTTTGCCTACAGATTGATGTCCACATTAATAAAGCAATTTTGAGAAAACTTGTTTAGAGGTCGTTCAAAAAAAAAACGTAACGAGGGTAAAGCGTATGGAATTTACTGTTTCTTGCCTTGCACGAACGTTCACCTCTGATAATAGTTACGTTGTCTTCGAGGATTGAACTTTACCGCGCACCTACAGATTTCTTCTGTTCACATCGATAAGGCAATCTTGATGAAACTACAGAAACTACCTTACGCTACCAAACGTAGAGTGTATGACATTCACTGGACCTTGCCTTGAACATTCGTTCAACTCTGATAATATGTACGTTTTTTTCGAAGAATCATCTTTACCTCGCACCTGCAGATTTCTTCTCTCCCAATGTATGAAGCAATATCGGGAAACTTTTTTTAAGGCTACTTCAAGAAATGCGTCACGCTATTTTGCCTGCTGTTTTCTGTTCACATGGATGAAGCTATTTTCGGAAAATTTGTTTAAGGTTCATTCAAAAACTATGTCACGCTAATTTACCTACAGATTCATGTCCACAATTTGTAATGCTGCAGTTTCATCAATCGATGTTTTTTGACACTTTCAACTTGGGCACCACACTTTGAGTTTTCTAAACTTCACAAACCTATCTTAAGAAAAGCTTGCCAGGATGCCAGATCTTTCTTAGATCAGTTTTCAACTACAAAATTAAGAAAAAATTACCTCTCAGCGAAATTTGACGATCTTTCTTGGATGAAAACATCAGAACAATTCTTCCGCAATTTTACGATCTGCCTTGGAACAAAGACACCAGAACTATTCGTCAGGAAAACAGGCTATAAAATTATTTTTATTCCAAAGTGAATTTTATCCAGAATGTGATGTAACGGTATGTCTAACTAGCTTATTTTCCCAATTTTTAGGCGGAGAGAGTGGTTCGCACGATAGAAAGGTTGCTTATTTCTAAAAATGGCTACTCAACATTTCTAAAATGGTAACACTAACCATTCATCCAGAACCTTGACAATGGTGCAAATTGTATGAACATATAATAAGATCTGTAATTCTAACTATTTTACAACATCGGAATTTGGATCTGCTTAAAATGTTGATTGTACTTTATACTCCAGGACTGGCGAGTTTCTAATTTAAAAACATTCGTGAAGCTGATTATTTATTCTATCATGTATTAAAGAAAAAAATCGGCAATATTGGTAACTCAGATCGATAAAATTGGGTGTTTCAGGCAGGCAAAACTGGATCTTCAATTCGGCAAACACGGGCTTCAATTTGGCAAAAGGTGGGATCAATTAATAAAATATCAGCAAAACGTAAGGGGTCAAAAATCAGCAAACAGTATCAAATCGGGAATAGGGGCATATAATAATCCAGCACTAATAATATCAATCAACAATCATAAGGGAAAACAAACCTTATTTTATACTTTAGTTGCCTAAACCACATCTTGACTCAATAATGAACAAATTATTCACAGGAAAGTCTCCACGACACTTCTATATAATTTAATTTAATTCCTTATATCCCAAAGTTGCTTTAAGAGCCAAATTCTTAAAAGGAACCATTTTTAATCTTCATTCCTAAACGTGTGTCTAGAGATTTTGCTATGAAATTGAAGAAAAAGGCTTTCCTGCTGAATCGTACAGGATTTCTTCGTTTGGTATTAAGTCCAAGAAAGGCAACTCCTAGGCGAAGTAGAGATCCTGGGGAAGGCTTTCAAGATAAAACTGGATCGGCAACGTCAAAATCTCTAGGACAAGAATTGACCAATTTGAAACAGGTCCACAGATTTATGTTCAGATGGATGAAGCAATCTCGGGAAAATTCATTAAGGGGTGTTTAAAAAACTACGTGATGCTATTTTGGCTACAGATTCCTGTCCACATAGATAAAGCAATCTCTGGAAATTTTGTTTAGGAGCTGCTCAAAAACTACGTCACGCTATTTTGGCTGCAGATTCCTGTCCATATAGATAGAAAAAACTCGGAAGAATTTGTTGGGGGGTCTTTCAAAAACTATTTCACGATGTTTTGGCTACAGATGTGTCTGTCTACACGGATAAAGCAATCTCGCGAAAATTCGTTTAGGGGTCTTTCAAAAAATACGTTACGCTATATTGGCTACAGATTTCAATCCACATGGATGAGGCAATCTCGGGGAAATTTATTTGGGGGTCTTTCAGGAACTACGTCACGCTATTTTGGCTACAGATTTCTGTCCACATAGATGAAGCAAACTCGGAAAAATTTGTTGAAGTGTCTTTCAAAAACTATTTCACGCTGTTTTGGCTACAGATGTGTCTGTCCACGTGGATAAAGCAATCTCGGGAAAATTCTTTCATGGGTCTTTCAAAAAATACGACACGCTATCTTGGCTACAGATTTCTATCCACATGGATGAGGCAATCTCGGGAAAATTTGTTGAGGGGTCTTTGAGAAACTACGTCACGCTATTTTGGCTACAGATTTCTGTCCACATGGATGCAGCAAACTCGGAAGAATTTGATGAGGGGTCTATCAAAAACTACGTCACCCTAGTTTGGCTACAGATGTCTGTCCACATGGATGAAGCAGTTTTGGGAAAATATGTTCAGAGGTCTTTCAAAAAATACGTCACGTTATTTTCGCTACAGATTTCTATCCACATGGATCAGGTAATCTTGAGAAAATTTGTTTAGAAGTCGTTCAAAAACTACGTCACGTTATTTTGGCTACAGATATCTGTCAACATGGATGAGGCAATCTTGGGAAAATTTGTTTGGTTGTCGTTTAAAAACTACGTGAGGCTATTTTGGCTACAGATTCCTGTCCACATAGATGAAACAAACTCGGAAGGATTTATTCACGGGTCGTTCAAAAATTACGTCACGCAATTTTGTCTACCGAGTCATATCCATATGGATGAAGCAATCTCGGGAAAACTTTTTTATGCAAAAAACTGAGCCGCTTTCCATAAACTACGATACTAATTTGGGAAGGGTAGATGATTGCTACAAGAAATATGATTTCAGGATTGTTACAGAGCTCGAATTTTAAAATTCCAGATGATCATTTGAATAATCCAGATAATCTCAGTAATCCACTTTCAATCCACTTTTCACTCGAAGTAATGCACTTGTTATCCAGAGTAATTCAGAATTGTATATTTTTAATCCGAACAATTCGGGGTTATTCAGGTAATTCGAAGTAACTTAGGTAATTCGAAGTAACTTAGGTAATCCAAGTAAAAAAATTGCTATCCACAGTAATGCTGATAAATCGCACTAATTGACATAGGAAGGCCAAATAATTTTCAAACATGTTGTTGTAAATTTGTTGGTTAAAAATTAATTATTTTTCGTTTGAAAACTAATCTTTTTTGTTTAAACTTTAACTATTTGCTAATAAATTCATCTACTTTGTGGAAAACTTATCAATTTTCTTGAAGTCATTTTTTTGGTTTGATGATTCAACTTATTCATGAAAATGTGTGTTTTTGGGTTGAAAATTGAACTATTTTGTGGAAAATTCATTTCATTAGTTGCAAATTCAACTATATTGTTGAAGATTCGCTTTTTTTCGCTGAAAATTAATTTTTTCAACTGAAAATCAACCTGTTCTATTTTTAAATGAAAATTCACCTATCTGATTCAAAATTTATGTTTTTTCTTCAAATTTTTTTTTTTTTTACATAAAAAGAAGCTTCTGGATTGAAAGTTTAACTACCTGATTGATTTACCTAGATAAAATTTTTTTTTGCCTAAGAAATACATAATATTAGTTGAAAATTCACCTTTTTGGTGGTAAATGTATCTATTTTGTTAAAAATTATTTTTCTTACAGTCAAAAATAAACTTTTTTAAACTGAAAATTTAACTGCTTCAGTCCGAAATGCATAATTTTACCAAAAAATCAATCTTTTTGCTTAAAAATTCAACTATTTTGTTGATAATTGGTTTTTTCTTTAAACTACTTTTTCAATTTGAAAACAAACTTTTATATTTGTGATAGAAAGTAGATCTTTTTCAGATAAAATTTCAACTGTTTTGTTAAAAATTAATCACTTTCGTAGAAAATACAACATTTGTGTTAAAAAGTTATTTTTTTGCCTAAAAATTTAACTCTGTTGTTAAAAATTCGTCTTCTTATATTAAAAATTGAACTATTTTGGTGAAAAATTTATTTCTTAGGTTGAAAATTAAATTATATGTTTGAACATTCTTTTTTTTTGGTTGAAAATTAATTTTTTTTTAACCGAAAATATAACTAGTCTTTGTGTTGAAAATTCAACTATTTAGTTAGAAATTCATGTATTTTGTTAAATTTTTTTTTTTTTTTTGTAGAACGTGAATCTTCTTGATTGAAAGTTGTTTTTGGTTGAACCACTCTATTCAAAATTAATTTTCTGGTTGAAAATGGAAAATAATAATTGACAATTTATATATTTTAAGTTTGAAAGCCTAAACAATTTGTTAAAAATTTGTTTCTTTTGTTTGATAAAAAAGATTTTTTTAGATAAAAATTAAGTGATTACATTTTTGGACAAAAAATCATTTTTTTAGTTATAAAATTAAACTCTTTTGTTGAAAATGTATGTTTTTTAGTTGAAAATTTCACTGTTTGGTCGAAATTTATTTGTTTTGTCAAAAATTCGTCTTTTTTTGGTAGAAAATTAATCTTTTTAGTTAAAAAAAAATCTTTTTGATTGAAAATTCTACTCCTTGGTTGATCTTTATCTCTTTTTTTTAAATTGATTTTTTTAATTTGACAATTTTAGTCAAAAATTCCACTATTTTGTTTGAATTTCATTTATTTTGGTTGAGAAATAATTTTTTAAAATAATAATGTAACTATTCCTAGTTCATTTGAAAATAGATATTTCAAAATAAATGATTGTACAGTGATTATTTTGTCAAAAATTCGTTTTTTGAAGTATATACCATTAATCTTGTTTCAGAAAAATAATATTTTGGTGAACGATTCCATTATTTTCTTGAAAAATCGTATTTTTCGGTTGAATTAAGCAGAGGGAAAGTTTCTATTTTGGAAATTTGAAAATTCCTATTTTACGGTTCAAAAGACAACTTTTTCTCAAAAAATTCAAATTTTTAGCTTAAAAACTAAATTTTTTTATTAAAAATTCGTCTTTTCATGTATAAAATTAATCTTGTTTTTGGAAAAATTTTCTTTGGTTAAAGATTCAACTACCTTGTTGTAAATTCCTCTGATTTGGATAAATTTAACTGTATAAAAATTAAATTTTTGTCGTTGAAAATTAACCTTTCAAACTGAAAATTGAACTATTCCATGTTTAATGGACAAGCTATTTTATTGGTTGAAAATTTAACTACTTGGGTGGAAAATCATAGCTTTTGTTAAAAATGTACCTTCCTTGCCAGAACATCAATCTTCTTCATTGAACATTCATCCTGTCTCTTCCAAAATAGTTTTGTTACAAATTTATCTATTTTGGTTGAAGATTCAACTATTTTATTGAAAATTCGTAATTTTAATTTAAAAATGCAAGTAATTGGTTGGAAGTTAAACCAATTATTTGAAATCTAAACTGCATTGTTCAAAAGTTACCAGTCTGGAGGCTTTTAGAATCTAATTTAAAATGCGAATTTCCGAGAAGGTAAATACAAGACTTTTTTGAAAAATGTATGTTTTTAAAAAAAGCCTTAACTGCATTTGCGTGCAAATTTGCACTAAACCTCGAGGCGAGTAATTCTATGAACAGATGTCAAATGCGATTTTGGTGTCTGAGTAAATCCTCTTATTTGGACTTGTCATTAGCACAGCAGGTTGGAACGACACATCATGTTAAAATAAACGTGCCAAGTCAAGTCTAATCACCTTGGTCTTTCCAAAAGAATACGTGATTCCAGCGTCCTTGGGACATATTTAACGCAGGATCAAAGTTCACATCACTTATAAATTGCCAATTTGCAGGGTACTGTATAATAATCTGGATACCAGTTACACTCTTCTGAATTGATTGGCTGCATTTCAATTAACAATAAATTGCCATCTATCAATATTATATACACGGTTGCCTCTTTTTCCATTAACAGTAAATTGCTATTGAAAGGCAGCAAACGAGTCACAGACGTGAAACTCGGGCGAGGTCGATATATGACGCTCAAGAGAAAGAGAAAGATATACAGATGCATGTTCAAACAAAGAAAAGAACTGGTACTAATATTTCTGGAATAGATGATAGCCTATCTGCTAATGAAACTTTTGATCATTCTTCTATTTATGTTCATCGAGCTGAATTTAAAGCTTGAGAGGATATTGACCCTTCAGAAGCTGATGCATCTACTGATCATCCTGATAGTCATTTTCATCCATGTGCACCTGAACGTCCAGACGACATTGACCATCTGCTGATGAAACATTTGATTCACTGTTATTCCTCTTCATTCAGCAACATTAGAAACTTCAGATGATTTAGCATCCAGCAGCTGATGCACCTCATGATTCTCTTACCATTCACTTTCATCTAGCTGCATCTAAAACTAGATGGGATATTGACCCTCCAGAAGCGGATGCACCCTCTAATTCACCTGCTATTCATTTCCGGACAACTTAACCTAATTCTTCAGATACTGTTGACCCCCCAGAAGCTGATGCAATTCCTGACCCTGCTGATATTCCTGATATTTATTTTCATCCAGCTGCATCAGTACTCATGGATGACCTTAAACGTCCATTTGATGCTGATCAATCCATCTTTTGATTACTCTCAGCTACGAAAGCAGAAAATGCACCTGGTACAACTCCTACATATTCTTCTACAACTCATCCGGCTTGATCCTCGGCCAGCTGACGCACTTCCTTATCCTTCTGTTATTCTTTGTTCTCCAGCTGTAACTGAAACTGATCTAAAACTGGAGCTGATTTTGAACATCCTGCTGAAGATGAAACTCCTGATCCTCCTGCTATTCCTGTACACCCAGTTGCATTTGAACCTCCAGATGCAGGCTTGGATTGATAAAAAGGGATTTTAGGGAAAATTTCAATGGGCTGGTACTATATCAAGCAATTTCGTCCGTTTGACTTGCAGAATTGGGCCGATTCCTAATTTTGAACCATTAGTTTCAAACATCCATCCCGGGCCGATTTCTATTTCAATCGGATCCTGTCCAGATGATATTGACCCTTTATTAGCTGATGCTTCTTCTGATCATCCTTCTATTGATTTATGTGCACCTAAACTTCCAGATGATATTGACCATCAGTTGATGCACCTCATGATCCTGTTACTATTCACTTTCATCTAACTGCATCTGAAACTAGGAAGAGCATTGACCCTGCAGCAGCGGATGCACCTCTTGATCCACCTGTTAATCATTTCTGCACTACTTCACCTGAATCTCCTAATACTATAACCCCCCTCCCCATGAGTTGATGCACTTCCTGATACTCCTGATATTTATTTTTATTCTGATGCACCGGTACTTATCGATGATCTTAAGCGGACATTTGATCTTGATCAATCCATCTGTTGATTATCCTCAACTACGATTGCCAGCTGATGCACTTCCTGATCCTTCTGTTATTTCTTGTTCTTCAGCTGTAACTGGAACTCCAGCTGATCTTGAATATCCTGCTAATGATAAAACTCCTGATCCTTCTCCTATTCCTGTTCATGCAGTTGCATTTGAACTTCCAGATGCAAGCTCGGATTGACAAGGAGGGAATTGGAAAAAAATTCCAATCGGCCAGTACCATTTTAAACAATTTGAGCCATTTGATTCGCAGAATCAGGTCGATTAATAATTTTCAATAATTTGCTTTAACCTTTTACCCCTTGCCGATTTTCTATCCCAATCCAATCCTCTACAGATTACATTGAACCTTTAGTAGCTGATGCTTCTCCTGATCATCCTTCTATTCATTTATATTTAATTGCATCTAGAACTTAATTTTCATGAAGCTAAACTGGCTTTGGTGGATTATCTTGAACCTCCACTTGATCCTGATCAATCCAACAATCCATCTATGGACGAAACTTAACTAAAAATGTAGCAGGTACACCTGGTACAACTTCTACACATTCTTCTACACCTGCTTGTCATCCGAATGCACCTAAACCTCTATCTTATTTTGAACCTTCAGCAGCTGATGCACCTTCTGATCATCCTGCTAGTCATTTTTATCCATGTGCACATGAACCTCCAGATGATATGGACCATCTGCTAATCAAACTTTTGATCACTCTGCTACTCATTCCCTTTCATTCAGCAGCATTTGAAAATTCAGATGACTTACCCTTCAGCAGCTGATGCCCCTCATCATAGTCTTTTTATTCACTTCCATCTAACTGCATCTTAAACTAGAAAGCATATTGACCCTCCAGCAGCAGATGCACCTTTTGATGCACCTGCTTTTCATTTTCGCACAACTTCACCTAAATCTGCAGACACTGTTGACCCCCTAGCAGTTGATGCAACTCCTGATCCTCCTGATATTCCTGATATTTATTTTCATCCAGCTGCAACAGTGCTTATGAATTATCCATAACGTTCTGTTTTATCCTGATTAATCCGTCTGTTTATTACCCTTAACTACGAATCATAGCTGATGCACTTCCTGATCCTTTTGTTATTTCTTGGCCTCCAGTTGTAACTGAAACTCTAGCTGATCTTGAATTTCCGCCTAATGATGAAACTCCTCGTCCTCCTGCTATTTCTATTCATCCAGTTGCATTTGAAACTCCAGATGCAGGTTCGGATTGACAAGAAGGGATTTGAGGGGAAACTCCAATGGGCTGGTACTATTTTAGACAATTTGAGCCGTTTGACTTGCATAATTGGGCCGATTCCTAATTCCCAACGTGTTGCTTTAACCATCTACCCCGGGCCGATTTTCTATCCCAATCCGATCCTGCTCAGGTTATATTGACAATTCAGCAGCTAATGCTCCTCCTAATTATCCTGCTATTCATTTCCATTACATTGCACCTAGAACTTCATCTTCACTCAGCTGAACTTGCACTGATGTATGATTTCGAACCTCCACTTGAATTCGATCAATCCAGCCACCTGTTAGGGAACCTAAACTAAATTGCACCTAAACCTCTATCTTGTATTGGTCCTCTTCCAGATGATGATCCTGATCCTACTCTTCCTTATCATCGAGCTGCAATTAAAACAGCAGCTGATCATAAACACCATGTTATTGATGAAACTACTGATTCTCCTGCTATTCCTATTTATCAATCTGCATTCGAATCTCTAGATTATATCGACTCTCCAGCAGATGATGTACTTCCTGCTACTCCGGCTATTCATTTCCATCAAACTGCACCTGAAACTTTTAATATTGACACTCCAGCAGCTGGTAGACTTTCTGATTCGCATGTCATTGATTTCAATCCAGCTGAACCTGTAGTTATGGATGTTTTTAAACCTCCATTTGATCCTGATTGATCCATCAATCCATCTGTTGATAAATCTTACTGACCAATAGAGTAGATTACCGGATAAAACCTCTACTCGTTCTTCTACAGCTCATTTTTATTTAATTAGACTTAGAACACAGTTTTATATTGACCCCCGGTTGGCTGATGCACATCATGAGGATTCTGCTATTCCTTGTCATACAGATCCACTGAAAACTCTATCTGATCTTGAATATGTTGGTGATAAAACTTTCGATACTCCTGATAATCTTACTCCACCAGCTACACCTGCACATCTAGCTTAACTTGACTATCCGGCAGTGGATTCACCATTTGATGCTGATCAGCCTGCATATGAATACTATTCCTCATCCTTCCAAATGCCTCAATCATACCTCGGTTTAGGGACTACCAAAGTGCTAATGCAGTAATTACACTTTGTACATCTACTTGCCTTCTAGATCCACCTGCATCCAAACTTGTACCTAAAATACGACGTTCAAGGTCACCCAAGGTTTCAGGTGCAGCTCGATGACCAGGTAGTGTAGAAAGACAAGGATGTTCATCAGCAGCCAGATAATCAGAACCATCTGGAAGTTCAGGTATATTCGGATGAGCAGGTACAACAAGAGGATCAGTAAGAGCATCAGGAACATGTTTCTCTTCAGAAAAACGTTTAGGAAATTGTTTCTAAGGTATTTCTCGCGAAGTGGAGTAATACCTTTCGTTTAAATGTACTACAATTTATTCTCCATTTGGATACAGAGTCGTGCCGGCTCCCTTAGATTACAGCCTTGCAGAAGAGGTCGGATAAGAGAGAGCAGAGCAGCATCTTCTTCCGAGCGAAATGTCAAGAAGCAGGCGGTTAATTCTCAGCATTTACCGAGGCTACATTCTGAGCCAACTATTCATTAGACGGGAGTACAAGTAGTATTCTTTCTGCTATCCTAACGTTGTGCAATACCCCCCCCCCCAACCCCTTCACCCATCATCGAGTCACTTACTGCACTTTGCCATGCACGGAATCGATGACTCCACTCAGAGGAAATAGGTTCATAATGTGAACTATTTCCAGGATTGAGAAATCTTGATGAGCACTTACATTCAGAGGGTTTCAATTCGAAAAATTCAATGGAATCTGGTGAAGAAGATAGGATCTTATCAAGGGGCTGATTAAAAAGTAGGTCAAGCTATTTTGAACACTTTTGGAACCCCTTTTCCTTCTTGGTCACAGATCATCAGTTCATCATCAGTTGAATCAGATCATCAACAAGAGATCATCAACAGATCATCAGTTGAATCTTCAAAAAAAATACGAATTTTCTAGAAGATGTTTTAATTTTTATCCAAGAAAGATGGATTTTCAGCCAAGAAGTTTTGATCCAAAAAAGATAAAAAATTGCCATTTTTAACGAAATAGTCGACGTTACAAGACAAAAGGACGAATTTTTGGAAAAAACACTAGAATTTCGAACCGAGAACTTTTCAACCCAAAAATACGGATTTTCAACAACGCAGTTTATTTGTTTAATATAAAAATGACTCTTTAACAAAAAAGTTTAATTTTCAATAAAATAGTGGAATTTGCAACAAAATAGTAGAATTTTTAAGAAAGATGAATTTTCAATTAAGAATTTTTCAATCCAAAAAAGATGGATTGTGAACCTGTCAATACAGATTTTCAACAAAACAGTTAAATTGTCGAGCAGAAAATATTCAACAAAAATTGTTAAATTTTTAACCCAATTGTTGAATCTACAAGGCAAAAAACTAATTTTTTTTAGAACGCAGTTCAATTTTTAACGTGATTAATTAATTTTTATCCAGATAATGCAATTCTGAACTCACAATATTAATTTTCGACAAAAAGAGACAATTTTTTAACAAAATATAATAATTTTTAACCAAATTGTTGAATTTTTCAACTAAAAAACATTACTTTCCAACCAAAGAATAATATACATTTTAAAATAAAAAAATTAAATTGTTACAAAAAAAAAAAATAATTTTGAACACAATAAATG
>JAABKJ010007259.1:0-21122 GCA_011634705.1 Andricus grossulariae
CATGAATCAGACTATTCAAGTACATAATTGATGATTAAATGAATCGATTTTTCAGTTATTGACTTCGTTGTACAACACGTTTTGATGGAGAATTTTTTCGCAATTTTGGTGTAAAATTAGGAGGTTAGAAAAGCAATTTTGCAACTTTGTGGCAGCGACGCGCAAGAGTAGAACCCTTTCCGAGTATTTTGCACTTTGGTTCGTCTCATTTGGTTGCGAAATGCGTTGTAGACGTATTTTTGAACCCGACAACCCATTTTCGTCCCACTGTACGATGTGGCTATTCACGTGAAAATAAGTTTACAAATAAAAAAAGTGTCGGTAAGGTCGGAAGCCGGTCACGTGACCCACTCGTCACATGGCCTTAAGTAATATCTATAAATAGATACATAAATAGTAATTTACGGCTTTCCGTGATTTGAGCTTTCTAACTAGGATTTCTGCTTAAATACCTTTTTCCCCTTCAAAAAAGCAACGATAAATTTGAGGATTCAGGAATATTATAGTATTTATAGATTTTTGACAACTACCTGAATTTATTCATATTTTCTACCGACGAATAGTTCTTAAGGGTTTTAAATATCTAGATTCGCCCTCGTGCAGAAGATCAACAGACATTTACCCTTTGGCTTCACCGAAGATTCTGATTCCTCTTGTCACGATGGTAAATTGAAAAATTCCTGACCCAAGCAAGAAAAAGTATAGAACAGTTTCTTTAGAGTTCGCTGGATGGTATTGAAAAACGTCTATCGTGCAAGTTTGATGTCATTCCCGTTCCTAGTTTTTTTTTCTAGCTGTCTTCTAAAATTGGATGCTGATGCGGTTTGTTAATAGTGGACAAAATCGAGGAATGAATTGCCGAAAAGCTCATACCTCCGGTACTTTTTAATCATCGCATATTGATGTATTTTGACGAGCTTCTTACAAATATGGCCACGAAAATATCCGCAAATGCTGCTTTCAAGGACACAACTTGAGAAAAACTTCCGAACATTATTTTTTCGGATTGATTGATACGATCTCAAATGCCTCTTCTTTTATCCTTTATGGATTTAACCTTAATTCTATGTGGCAACTGCAGTTACATAATTATGTTTTTTCCATAATTCGTCTATTATATTGTTTCTTATTTACTCAAATCTTAAAATTATATACAGTATAAATAGTCATTATGAGAATAACTTGACAAAATAATACAAATAAGTTATCTTATGTTGAATGATTAAACGCGTTGTTTTTTGCTATTAGCATTATCCAGACATTACTAAGTTATGGATATTTTCTGAGTTTTGTCTACATATAGTAATGCGTTTCAAATTAGCTGACACATAACTACTTTGTCGACCATAGCGCAATTATCATACATTGATGTTCGACCGCGTGCCTTTTTAATGAAGTGCGTCTAAGTGCATGATTAATTATCTCTTGTTTTCATTACAATTAATTGAGCTGCCTGTTATCAGGCGTAACGAAGAAATTTCAAAAATTGATGTCGATTTTTCAGCGAGAAATTAAGTTATACATTTCTGTAAAAACCCGTTTGACCAATTTTAAATTCGATTCGATTCTCAAATTCTGCTTTCTGTATGCGTCAGAGAAGAGAATGCGAACAATTGAAACTTTACTCATTTAAAGTTTAAGATCTCCTCTTTAAAATGAGATCAAGAACATAATGAAATATTTACTGGTTCTCGAATAATTATTAAAAATGTGGAAGCGTCCCCAGGACGAAAATCGCGTTGTCCAGCGGCAGTCGAACTTCCATATTTTGTTAACGCATGGAAACAAGAGACGGAAGACGGCGTGACCACTCGATGGAACGATTTTCGTCTTGATCATGCTTCCACATTTTTCATGATAATTCGAAAACCAGTAGATATTTCATTATGTCCTTGGACTCATTTCAAAGAGGAGATCTTAAGCTTTAAATTAGCCAAGCTTCAATTGTTTGCATTCATTTCTCTGAAACATGCAGGAAGCGGGAGTTGTGAATCGAAAATTGGTCAAAAACAGAAAATAGGTTGGTCTTTCTCACATGCCATCTCGGCCCCTATTTATCGAAAATGCTGCAAGTGAGAATCAGTCGACGTGAAATTTAATAAGCTTTCAAACGCTTTCTTTTAATTTTCGAACTTTATTTCTCGCTGGGATATCGACGAACAAGGATATGCATTTTTTTAATACGATTTTTTTAGTGGACTGCCAATTATGGCCGGTACTGTAACATCAATAAAAATAACTCTTAGATTAAATAAGAATTGTCTTCTGAAAATCAGTTTGTACACAGGTATTTTTTTTGCCCTACTGTGCGTATCGATTCAGCTTTTTAGACTTATTGTCCTTACGAAATTGGTACATCGGACCCAGTTTGGCTCTTATTTCAGTGGGGAAGTTAATATCCTAAATTCGACGGTACCTTGCACTCTGTAATTATGAAAATCCACTTTGCAGAAATATTGTGGTCGATTTGGTGCAATTAGGGCGTATTAAGCCTAAACATTTTCGATAGATTTTTTCATGGCCTTTGGATTGGTCATAAGCATTTTTTGAGAATTTCAAAATTTCACATTGATTTATCGAAGTCAAAAGGAAAATCGTTTTTTTAAGATGGGCACTTCTCTTTTTTTTTCATATTCTAGAAAGAAAACTTGTTTTTTGCAATAAAATACGTGAAAATCAAAGAGGAATTTTTTCCGAGAAACTGCAAGCCAAAGTTTTTGACGCACCGGCACACCGGTACCGATTGGTGTCGCGAAGACTCCCACGTTGCGGCATTTTATTTGTTTTTTTTAATGGCAGTATAATCTACAATTCTTTCTTCGAATAGAAAAATTATAATGAAATAGGAAACTTGCAGGTAAGCTGATAAATTGATATCAGAATTAAGAATTCTGATCTTAATAATAGGACAAATATCAATTTAAAATCTAGAAACAGTAACGGGATCACACAGAAATTGAAAATATCACAAGCAAAATTCGCTTAAATATAATATGGCTTTATAAGTAAAGTCAGATTATATTATGAATGTTTAAATGTGTACATAGACTAAGAATCATTAATCAAACAATAAACTAAAATATAATTAGCATACAATTCATTCAGATACAAACCTTAGCCGCAATTATAATTCAAGAAATAATTCCCAAGTAAGTTATGCAGCTTCTCAGCTTCCTTATTATCAGAAAAAATATTTTCTTTCATGAGAATACATCTAACTTCAGCCGTGTACCGGCAAGAAAGTAAATTACAAAATACCTGCAAAATTAAAAACATCAAAAGCATTAAAATAATTTAATGTTTGCAGAATATGAATCGTTTAATATTAAAAACATGTGTGTGTATGTGAGTGCGGGATATAACAGTTTTTTGAAACCATATCAGAGTATATTATGTAAATAAGGGCGTTTGGAAAGACTCTGCGACGTGGGCGTCTTCGCGACTTCAAGCGGTGCCGGTGCATATTTTTGGCATCCGGGAATGGCTTCAAGGTTACGATCCAGTGATAGTTTCGCACCTCCGAGAGCACCGATCACAAGGACAATTACTTCAACTGAATATTTACTGTACAATCGTTGCAACTCCTTTTTAAGGTCTTGATACCACTCCTCCTTTTCCTTCTCCTTGGCAGTGATGTTGTAGTCGGCTGGAGCCGAAAATTCGATCATGAATATGGTTCGTTTTTCGAAGTCTTGGAGAACAATGTCAGGCCTCGAGTGTGCAATGGAGACTGCTGTCCGAAAATCGCAGTTCCAGAAAATTTGGCACTTCTCGTTTCGGACTCTCGGAGCATTCGGCAGTGCAGGGTCGCGGCCAACACCGTAGATATACGTTGTTCCCGCATCGGTGGGACACCCAGATAGTATGTGTTACAGGTACTCTGCGTATCCATGACACGCTCTGCACCTATCGCTGGGAACTTCATGACATAAAATGCGGTGACGGTATACTAAGGTGGAAATGACACCATCCTGGCATGCGAGAATAAAACCTTCTGTACCTGAATTAAGCCCGGATGATTTGAGAAAAGCAAAAGTTTGCTTCTTCGATAAGGACTGTTTTTCTACATTTCTGTGAAAGTTTCCGTGCATTTTCTTGTCGTGTAGCTGTTGGTGAAATTTTGAAAACTCTGCTTTCTTCACTTTGGCTCTTGGAAGTGAAGCATCTAGATGAAGTAATGCACTTTCCTCACTTCTGATGTTAAAATTCAGGCCAAGGCTCTCAGTCGCCTGCTCCGCGGTTTTGTAAAGGAACTCTCCTATGCCAATGATCTCGTGATTCCTGACCATTTTTAGGAGAGGATCTTTTTCATTTGCAACGATGTAAGCTGTACTTAGCACAATTTGGTTTTGAAGACATTGGAGATTCAGAAGTCCGCCTTGACGGTATGAGATGTATAATCGCGGAACAGACGAATTGATATGCAGGCTGTTATACATATTCATGATCTCACGTGTGGTGATATCAAGGGCCGTAAGCTCGTTCTTCGTCCAATGAACAACCCCAAATGAGTAGAGTAGAACCGGGACGGCAAGCATCTTAGTCGCAGATACCGTGTTCAACGCCGACAGATACGTCCTGAATACGGCTTTGAGGCACGCCCAGGTATGTATAGTTCTCTCCAATGTTAAGATGTCTGATAACACTTATATCCACAAGTTCCTTGACGATATTTATAGCAGTTTGAAATTTGCTTTTACCATAGGCATAGATATTCAGGTCATCCATATACAATACGTAAGTGACCCTATGCTCGCGATTGTTTGTGTCGCCAGAGAGGTTTCCAGAAAAATTTCGTAGTGCGAGGAATAGAGGCAGAAGTGCGATGAAAAAAAGCAAAAGGCTCATGGTATCGCCCTGAAAGACTCCCCTCTGGAAGGTGACGTTGTTCGTTGTCACGCGATAATTTCCAGATGAGATGGTAAATCTAGTTTTTCAAAGATGCATCAATCTCTCCATACATCTCACTATGTGTGGATGCACCTTCAAGCTTTCTAACAGACAAATGTTAAGTCTATGAGAGGTTGAATTGAAAGATTTCCGGTAGTCCATCCAGGCCATTGACAGGACCCGCTGATGGGCTGCCGCGTCTTTGCAGACACACCTGTACATTAACAGTTTCTCTCGGCAGCCTGCTACACCTATTTTCGTGTCACGTTGTACGTACATCTTTCTCCACACAGGCTCAATTCTTCGAACGATCCTGTCGCTTAGGACAACTGTAAAGATCTTAAACAGCGTGTTCAAGTAAGTTATTGGCCCGTTATTCTCTGGGTTGGACAAGTCGCGTTTTTTTGGCATGAGTATAGTGTGTGTTCTAGCACCAGCCACTGCGGAATGGGCGTTTCCGACTTAAATAAAGTAAGGTAGCTCAACAACAAAAAATATATATATATATCAAAATTGAGAATATGAAGATGCATAAAAAACTGATATCTAAAAGACATGTTTTTGCTAAAGTTTCATGTAAGCATTCCGAGTGCAATGTACAAATGTTTGAGCTCGAATCGCGAGATTCGACAGACGCGCGCCCTAGGCACGCTCAACGCGCGATGAGAATGTGCCCGCACGGCGGGCAGATATTTTTATTAAGTTCTATATATGTATATCTCCCTGCTACCTCACCACTCAACATTTTTTAAAAAACACTGCGACAGTTAGTGAGTTAGCTGTTATCCTCTTGCCTAATTATTTTTATTAAGCGATTACAATTTACCTGGTATTTGTTGACATTATGGTGGTATTTGTGTTTCTATAGATAAAAGGACCTTAGTTAAAGGTGCCATATTGAGTTCTGTCAAAATTACAGCTAAAGATTATCGTTCTTCAAATCTTAATTAACTAAATGTTGTGCAGAATCTCAAATATATTTTTTTAGGGTTGACTTTTTCAAATATTGATTCTTCTAATGGCCGCGTCGTAATTCATCCGTTATGGCACTCTGTGTGTCTAGAGAATTTCGCCATGTAACAACTTTAAGAACTACATTTTTATCAATAATGTGTCCAATCTTACACTATGCATTCATCATATAGGCTCCGCATCAAATTGTGCACAAGGATAAAATTTAATCTGTGCAGAATTCCAAGGTCTGGAATCTATAATATAGAAGATTTGAACCGGGACAGATATTCCTCTATTGACTTTTGACCGCACTTCTATGTATATACTTGGAAACAGAAAATCACAGTACCTCCAAAATTATAAGGCTTTTAATGCTGCAGTGAAATTCAGTAATACATTTTTCTGCTAGTTAAAAGAAGTTAGAATTACATATTTTTAATTGCAAAGGTCAATTCCTTTCTGGAATATTTGATATTGTTGCAAGAAAAGTAAGGAATTTATATTATTGTATAAAAATGAGAAATAAAGGAAAAAATGATTTGTGAATTGTTTTGCATACCTAAATTAAGTGCACGTCTTACGCATTATGCAGTTAGGGGGAGGGAGCAGCGCTTAGGGTGAGCGGTCGCAGTTCTGGGGACGGCGGCAGAGATGCTCCGCTGGTCGGGAAAAACCAGGGAAATCTGGACTTGGGGTTTCTTCGCTCGGACAAGGGTTAAAGCTAAGAAGTCAGGGAGGTGTGGCTTGGGCGCAAATCCGGGTGGACTTTTTTTTTGTCTGGCGTTTTGCACCTTTTTTTAGGAATTTGTATACATCCGCAAACCAATAACGAACACGTACGTGGATGATAACATTATTTGAGTTGGTGAGCAACTGACATCAATATGACAAACTCCGTGTTACGTGAAGCAACAAAATATTTTAATTTGAACAAATCTGACTTTATTCTTAAATTCAGCACATTAAAAACAAGTGAGATTAAGAATTTAAATAAAATCGAATGAGCTAAATTTATTAATGGTTGTATTAAGTATGTTTGCATGGTGAATTAATTATTGCTCTAGTCCACCATATTAGTTCTTCCATTTTTAATTTTGCAATTCTGTTATCAGATACGCAATGTACGATTTCGAGAGTGGTAAAGGTACCTATTTAAGGCCATGTGACGAGTGGGTCACTTGACCGGCTTCCTACCTTACCGACACTCTTTTTATTTGTAAACTTATTTTCACACGAATAGCCACATCGAGTTGAAAATTTGGGATAATGAATAAGAAGCACTAGGAAACGCGGCTCTGGTCCTAAATGTTTATAATTATGAAAAAAGTAACAACAACAAAATAAATATTTACAAAAAAAACTTTTCATAATCATAAAAATTTAGGACCAGAGCCCCGTTTCTTAGTGCTTCTTATTTATTATCCCAAATTTTCAACTCGATGTGGATATTCGTGTGAAAATAAGTTTAGAAATAAAAAATGTGTCGGTAAGGTAGGAAGCCGGTCACGTGACCCACTCGTCACATGGCCTTGAATGTAATCTGAAATTTTATCCAAAACGAGCATCATCACTCGCGCGTCCTAGTTTTTCGATTTGACAGGAAAATAATTTTTAATACATACAAAATAAAAATTTATAATTTAACTGTTTATTTTTGGGTTTAGTTTTTTTTCAGGTTATATAAGCATAATTTTCCTAAGATACTTGAAAAAATTCAAAAATATTTTTAAAGATGTCAGATATGTCAAGCCAATATTTTAACAAGTTAGTTAATCTTCAACTAAATAGTTGCATTTAAAAAAAAAAAAAAAAAAAAATGAATTCTGAAAGAAAAATATAATAGTTGATATTTCAATCCAAAAGTAATTTTTTAATTTTAAATCAAGAACGGTTGAATTCATCCAAAAAAAAACGAGTTTTCAACCAAATTTTTTAATCCTCAATCAAAAAAGATTTTAATTTTAAACGAAACAGACGTATTTTGAACAAAGTTGCTAAATTTTCAAGGAAAATAGATTTTTCAGTCAAGAAAGAAAAATAAATGAGGAATATTATAATTTGAAGGTAAAAATAATTTTTGATACAAAATAAAAATTTGTAAAAAGTATCTAGAAAGGTTCTGAGAATTTTATTTTTCATTTTATAGGATTTTACAAAAGTTTAAAAAAAAATTTTTAATATTAGATAAATTTTCGGAATTATTTTAAAGTCTTAAAATTTTTTCAATATCTTAAAAATTCCAAAAATTCTTAAATATATTTTAAACTACTCAAATTTTTCCTTAAATTATTTTAAAATCTTTCTGATTCTTTTTTGACAATTTTGTAAATCTTTTGTAATGTTTTAATATCTTTTTAAATATTCTCTCTTAAAATCTTTAAAAATCTAGTTTTTGCTTTAAGTTTTTTTGAAATCTTTTCAAATTTTAAATTATTTTTAAAATTTATTTAAGAACTTCTCAATATTTTTTAAAATGATTCGATTTTTTTCTGAAATGTTGAAAAAGTTCTGCAAAATTAATAAATTTGCCTCAAAATCTTCCAGATTCTTTTTTGAAAATTTTAGAAATCTTTTGAAATGTTTTGAAATATTCTCTTAAAATAAATATGTTAAACAAAAAATCATTAAAATTTTCCCAAAAAATCGTGAGAATATTTTTTATTTTCTAGAAACCTTTCAAAATTTCAACATTTTTATCTTTTCAAAACTTTTAAGTATCTCTTACACTTATTCAAATTTTTCCTAACATTTTGAAAAAATTCTGAAAAATTAAAAAATGCCTCAAAATCTTCCAGATTCTTTTTTGACAGTTTTGAAAGTTTTTTGAATTATTAAAATTTTTTTTAAATATTCTCTTAAAATAATTGTTGTAAAATAAAAAATCATTTAAAATTTTCCCAGAAATCTTAAAAAATATATATTTTATAGAAACCTTTCAAAATTCTTAAAAAGTTTTAAATTTTTTATTCGAAATCTTCAAAAATTTACTGTTTGTTTTAAATTTGTTGAAATCTTGTCAAGTTAAAATTATTTCTTTATCTTTTCAAAACTTTTAAATGTCTGAAACTCAATCGAATTTTTTCTAAAAATTTTTAATCTTGCAAAATTGAAAAAGTTTGATTTAAAATGTTTGAAAATTCTTTTTAAATATTTTTTTAAAATTAATTGTTCAAAATAAAAAATCAATTTAAATTTTCCCTGGAATATTAGAAAAATGTATTATCTTTTGAAATAATTTAAAGTTTTCCTAAACATTTTTAAAATCCTGCAAAAATTAAAAAAATTGTCTTACAAACTTCCAGATTCTTCTTTCCGGCATATTTTCAAACCTTGAAACTTTGAAATTAATATTTTAAAATAAAACTGAAATCATTTGCAATTTTCTGGTTACCTGTACCGAAAATGAATACTCTTCATAAATAAGGAACAGAATTACTCCCCAATATTAAAAAAATCTTTGCTAAAATTTTCTCTTTTATCAATAATGTTTATAGAAACATTCATATATACATTTTATTATAAAAAATTACTTATTTGGAAATTTTGGTTAATTGAATTGATGTTGCAGTAAATTTTTAATCTTTATTGATAGATAAATACATACAGCTTCGTTTAATATGTTCCAGGGGTTAGGAATAGTTTATCCTTTTGTCATTTTTAAAACATTTGTTAAAAACCTTAAGGAGAGTATTGTTGCGTTTACTATTAAAGAATCATTAACAATGTAAATTACCTCTTTTAGAAATAAATTTTTAGCATAAAAATTCCTCATTCGTAAATTGTGATTAAGAAAATTGCAGAAAATTACAAAGGACAAACCGAAAACAGCCACTTAAAGTCATATTCACGCAGTATGCAACCAATGTCGTTCCTTCAGTTTTATTAAATAGGATATTGCAGATAAGAACGGAGCATTTACATACTAATTGGATATCTTTGATGATGTATGATTGTACATACGTCCTGCAGTTTACAGATAATAAAATAATCTTGACTCGTGTTTCACACACAGGAATTTGTTTATGATGAATATAGTGATGAATGAAGATCTCTTGAGCAAAGTCTTTAAAGAATCAGATTCATTTTTTACCCTTTGTTTTTTTCTGTATTACGATCCACCTTGTTGAAATTAATCAATCCTGAGAAAGAAAACAGTTCTAGATTCATACTGAGTTTGTTAACACCAATTGGAAAACAGACTTTATTCCATATGGTGGGTTCTTTATAAATGGTCCAGTCGGAGGATTGATATTATGTTTGAGGAGAGTGATGCTCCCGGTTTTAGGATGAAAAATAGAGAGAAAAATGCTGATTTTGAGACTAATTGTCAACACCGTAATTCGAAACTGAATCTCCAGACATCTAGGATTGTGTTCAGGAACCCAGAACTAAAGGGCTTAGACTCTTCCGTTAAATTTGTTTGTGAATCTGATTTCCGCGACTAACAGGGCGCTATTTTTCGAATTTTTCTCTGTGATTGATGAAATATATTAGATATAATGATATATAATGTTGATTCGAACTTTGAATACGTCAAAGCTGCAGTAGATACTGCGAACTCAGTCGAATGTTTTCAACAATGTACTATGATGTTCTATAATGGTCCAACGTTCCAAATCACTTTTGCCTCGACCATCGCATCTAGTTTCGTCGAAGCAGGATGACGCCCATAAGACTTGTTCATTTCGACATCCCTCAAATTTCCCTCTGCCATAACAGTTTTCTACTTTTACTGTATTTAACACCACAGCAAAATCAATAATTACAATAGAGTATGTCCTCCTTTTGCCTAGATAGGAGGTAATCAGCATTGTATACGAAGAAAAATGGATGCTTACCCTTAACATCTAGATGTTTCAGGCTAACATATTTAATGTTTTATGTTAGCATATTTCATGTTTAACTATATAGGATAGCCATCTAGATGTTACTGATTAGTTGCTGTGCATATTAAAGATATGCAACGTAGAGCATCAATCATATTTTACTCTATCCAAACAATTTACAGCATTATTATTAATATTGGTAAGCAAAGTAATAATCATCATCATTTCTCCACAAGTTCACATACGACACGAAATGACATCGAAAGACATTGTCTATAAGCTAATTAACATCTATATGTTTGGTGATACTATCTTATACTATACTTTGAACATATACTATGGAACATCCATTTTTCCCCGTGTATATAGCTTGTAAGATATGGTGCTGCTATTTTATTATTTGATACAACCATTTTCTTAGTTGCTGGTACTAATTGAATAGTAACTGCAACTAATGGAATTGCTGTGCCAATTAATAAAATAACAGTACTATATCTTACAAACTCAATAGTTGACCAAAGTAAACCCTTTTTGTCAGTGACTAAAATAAAACACAAAATATACCAACATCATAAAACAACCATTTTAATAGGCTTCAAGCACAAATTTCAGTAGGAACAATAGGGGTAAAAATTATTTTGAATAAAATTAATGCATAGGTACCATATTGAATTCGAAATAAAACGCTTAAGATTTCAATTCTAAATATATTTCATTTTCAACAAACAAATTAACTTTAGACCACACAGTTGTCTTACAACCAAATAGTCGAATTTTCGAGCAAAAGAGAGGAATTTTCAACCAAATGATCGAACTTCCTAACAAAAAAGATTAAACTTCAACAACAAACAATTTCATTTTCAATCAAATGTATGTAGTTGAATTTTCAACCAAATAGTTGAATTTTTACAAAAAAAATAATCATCAACGAAACAGTTGCATTTACAACCAAATAGTTAAACTTTCAAGTGAAAAGGATGAATTTTCTACCTGCAAAGATGAATATTCAACCAATTAGTCGAATTCTCAAACAAAAAAGATGAAGCTTCAACCAAAAAACAGTTGCATTTTGAACCAAATAGTTGAATTTTGTAAGCCAAGAAGATAGTTTTTTTAGAAGACAGTCTAATTTTCAATCCAAAAAGACGAATCTTCAACAAAACAGTTACATTCTCGACCAAAAACGATTAATTATCAAGGAAAAATACAATAGTAGATATTTCAACCAAAAAAGGATTTCAATTTCAAATCCAAAACTGTTTAACTGCTTCGTTCAAAATTCATCTTTTTGGGTTGAGAATTTATCTTTTTTGTTGAAAATTCAAACAATTTGTTTGAAAATGAACCTTTTTGTTGAAAATTTATATTTCTGGATTGAAACTTTGATTGTTTTGCAGAAAATTTGGTAGAAGATTAATTATTTTGGTACGAAAATTCAAGAAATTGGTTTTAATTTTTTACTTCTTTTACTGATAAATCTTTTTTGGTTGAAAATTCACCTGTTTGGGTGAAAATAAACTTTTTTGTTATAAATTCCTATTTTTGAAATGAAACTTAAAATATTGTGTTAAAAAGTCATTTTTTGTTAAAGATTTGTCGTTCTAGTTAAAAATTTATCTCGAACATTTTTGTTGAAAATTCGTTTTTTCCTTGGCCGAAAATCAATTTTTTTCTGAAAATTTAACTACAACAGTTAAAACTAACTATTTTGTTGAAAATTCGTTTTTTTTTTGTGGAACATTAAATTTTATTAACTGAAAATGTAATTCCAGTTGAATATTCCATCATTCTAATTAAAATATCGTCTCTTTAGTTGAACATTAATTTTTTTAACTAAAAATTTAACTATACAATTTTTGGTTGACAATTTATTTTTTTAGGTGAAAATTTTTGTACTTAGCTGATAAATCGTCTTTTTGGAAAAAAGTTAATCTTCTTGTTTGAAAATTCACCTTTTTCGTTCAATTTGAAGTTTTCCAGTTAAATATTCATCATTTTATTTGAAAATTTGGCTTTTTGGTTAAAAATTCGTCTATTCCAGTTGAAGATTCATCATTTTAGCTTGCATTTAGTCGAAAATTCATCACTTTATTTAAAAATGTATCTATGCTTTTAAAGATTGTTTTTTTTGCTTAAATTTTTTTTTAAACTGAAAATGTAAGTATTCCAATTGAATATTCTATTATTTTATTTGAAAATTAATCTTTTTGGTTGAACATTATTTTTTTAACTGAAAATTTTACTTAAATTTTTAATTGACAATTTATCTCTATTAGTTGAAAATTTGTCTTTTTTTATAGAAATTGATCTTCTTGTTTGAAAATTGAAGATTTCTAACACTAGTTGAAAATTCATCACTTTAATTGAAAATTGAACTATTTTGTTGCAAATTAGTTTTTTTTGTTTGTTGAAAATTCAACTATTTGGTTGAAAATTCGTCTTTTTTAGTCAAATATTAACTATTTCTTTGAAAATTCATGTATTTTTTTGATAAATCATCTTTTTTGGTAACAAATATTGTTTTAAAAAATGCGAAATATTTAAATGGGTGATCCGTTTCATTATACCTGAAAAAACCTGGAATATCAGGGAATTTTTTCCAGGATTTGAGTAGACACCCTGTAAAAATTCATTTTTTTTTAATTGAACTATTTTGTTGAAAATTAGTTTTTTGTTTGTTTGAAAATTAAGTTTTTTAACTGATTGAATTATTTTATTTTTGGGTAAAAATAGATCTTTTCTAGTTTAAAATTCATGTATTTTGTTACAAATTCGTCTTTTTGGCAAAAAATTAAATTACTTTGTTGAAAATGTTTGTTTTTTTTTTGTTGAAAATTCATCTGTTTGGTTAAAAATTAATTTTTTGTTGTTGAAAATTCTCTTTGGTTGAAAATGAACATTTTTGTTCAAAATTCTTTCTTGGTTAAAAATTCCACTACTTCTTGAAAATTCATTTTTGTTTGGTTGGAAATTAATATTTCTAACTGAAAATTTAACTATTCCATTTTTGATTGAAAATGGATATTCATTTATTTGAAAATTCAATAGTTCTGTTGAAAAGTCATCCTTCTTGGTTAAGAAATCAACTGTTTTGTTGAAAATTATTATTTTTTTTTTTTTAAATTAAAAATTCATCTACTTGGATGAAGATTAATATTTTCGATTTAAAAATTCAACTGTTTTAAAGAAAATTGAACCATTTGATATTTGATTATATGTTGTTTTTTTTTAAGTGAACAATTTTTTTTGGTTGAGTATTCCACTATTTTGTCGAAAATTCGTGTTTTTTTGGCCGAATTCATCAGTTTTACTTTAAAAATCTTTTTTATTGTAATGTTTTGGTTGAGAATTCAATTACTTGGTTGAAAGTTGAACTACTTTGTTAAAAATTAATATTTTTGGTTGAGATTGATTTCTTTGGTCGAAAATTTAACTATTTTGTTGAAAATCCGTTTTTGTGGTGGTTGAAAATTAATTTGTTTGAAAATTTAACTATTCTACTTTTGTTTAAAAATTAATCTTTTTTAATTAAAATTTCAACTGTTTGGTTGAAAATTAACTTGAAATGTTAAGAATTTAAAGCGTTTCAAATTGAATTTAATATCGTACCCAGAATAATTTTATATGAAAGAATTTATTTTCCTATTTTCGTGAAAAATCTCGTTATGAGTCAATCCCATTCGTCACAGAAAAACGGTGTTAGCTCATTTGTCATGTTCTCAAAATGAAAATATATTATATACTTGAGTTTCAAAGCTCTAATTTGAAAATAGTTGAATTTTTGAGGATTGGCGTTTAGCTACGTTTTCGTTTAGACTTCCATATTTTTGAACCAAATTATCCAATTTTTATAGTGAATCCAAAAGTACAGACTAGATATAAAATTAACTGAAAGACAGATATGAACAAAGTTGTGAATTTATAAACCGAATACCTCGTGACAAATTAGTATCGCCAAGAAATTTGTTAATACATTTCTAGTCATAATTTTAGCACAACCTTTTTAACTGATTTCAGCCTTTGATCTATTTTCAGGAAATAATCGTGTGGCATTTGAAGAGACAATTTTAAAAACGTTTCACATCAGCACGAGTTATTTCATATGGCTTGGTCTCGTGCCCTATGACAAAAAATAGTTTTAAGTTTTTCTGTTGGGCAGCAGACTGTATCATCTTAAAACAAAATGAAAAATTAGTGATCTTTTATTTTACCCTTACCTGAAACGCTTTTTACCATTTGTTTTTTTCTGTGAATATGTACCGTTATTTTATAAGTTGATCTGACAACTTTTGTATTCATTGAGAACGGGTGATTATAGCTGTTTTCAGACTGGTCCTTGAAAGGGAAAAAGGGAAGAAGGAAAGTAGGGTCTGCGCTAAATAAATGGCGATTTGCCCGATGTTCGTCCACAGGACAGAAATATACAAAATCCCTTACTGCCAGGTCGTTAACCCCGAGAGTTGTCTCTTAGGTTGTCCATCCTAACATAAATATGTTTTGTCTGTTGTATCGGTCTAGTAGTTCACACGTGGATAGCTTGGCAATGTTTATTTTATTTTCAAAGCAAAAAAAGAAATATTGAAAATGAGAATAGAAGCTGTTCGTCTTCGTCAAATTTATAAGGCTCGTGGAGAAGACGATATATTTAAACATCTTGTTAAGAGCTCGAGGATGCCAGAAAGCGAAATTGAGCAGGGTGTCTAGCGACTCCTAGGGAAAAAATTCAAGGTCTTTTCCAGGTTCAGAATAGAATATTTGAAAAAAGTTATATACTCAACATTCTCTGCCACGTTTTTAACATGAAAATACTATTTACTCAAAAATTACAAAAAGTAAGGGAACAAAATATGATAAATCTGTTCGAGATGATTTCTCAATAAATTAAACAAATGCTGTATCTCAAAGAAATGAGAGATGGGAGAAAAATTATTGTATCATGTAGAGGAAACCATCTAACTGGTTATCCAATATTATCGAGTTATATTGAACATCTGTAAACTTGGATGTACGCATTTTTTATAGCATATTGAAAACTTTTGTACAAAATACACGAATTTTAATATTTTGAAGAGTACATCATTTTTAAAGCGAGATTTTTATGGAATAGAATTTGTTTGTGAACCAACGGCCATTAGTTATATTTCTTGAGTCTTGAAAATTTTAAACCCATGGTTTGTTGACTTACTGCGCAACTCTCATGCAATGAAGTGTTATTTAAAAAGAGTATTGCACTTTATAAAATAATTAGTAGAGTAGCGCAAAAGGTGACCAATGGGATTAGTCGAAATGTTTCTAATGTTTCATTAAGTTAGAAACCTATAATCCAGTTCATTTTGAAGGTCCTCAAATCAAAGAAAAGACTTTCACTAAAGGACATCAATAATTTCCTTATTATATTACGGTGATGTTTACTGTTGTTTTTCAAAATTCTGCGAAAACTTTGAAAACAGTTCAAAATATAACAATTCTGACGGCTTACTTGAAAATGTAGAAGGTATATTTTCACAAAAATAATGTTTCATCAAACGTAATGTTTCCTCAAGCATAATGTTTCATCAAACATGTTTCACTAAACATAATGTTTCACCGAACGTAATTTCTAATTTAAAATATTATTATTTAGTTGTTAAGATTTTTTTTCATATTCTGTAAAAATACGCAGGAGGCATCCCCAAAACATAATTTCTAAGGTGAAAACTTTAGCCTACTCTTTTATGTGAAACTTGGTTCTGAGGAGTCATGTTCAGTTTAAAAAATTGAGAATATGATGATTCATTAAATAAGAACAGCTATTGCCTTAAGAGTTTTTCATCAATAACTATTTTTTAATTGCCGGCAAAAATAGACTAGTCATCAAAATGTCACCTATGTATCTATGTGGAATGAAACACATAATTTCCGAAATAGCGCCCAGCGTATCAAAACTTTACAAGCAGTTGACAACTACATTATGTAACAAATGGAAGCTAGCCATTCTGCAACGGTTTGATGCGATTTTCTAGCTCAATTTGATACTTGAACACTTTGTGTGATGCTCGGGAGGTGTTCCCAAAAAAGAATCAGCAATAAACCGGGATGGGCAAGCACCTTTTCAGTGAAAGTTGGTTCAAGCTAATATATCATTTTCCACAATGATTATACAATTTTCATAAGAAAGTTACAAAGATCTTTTAAAGAATAGCTGGTGGAAAAATGGAAGCCAAATTCGAATTCAGTGTAAAAAAAGTGCATTGAGAATACATTGAAAATGATGTGTTTCACTCCACATATGATTTGAAACAAATTCTTCTTGTCACACAAATCCGGGCGACTAAATTTTGAATCTAATACTATATGTGCGTGCATTGCTTCTCATCCCTCATGATCTCCGATAAATTATTGACAAAAGGTTTGTATTTTGCTAGACAAGCCCGACTCTTACTCCTTCCCTCAGCAGCCAATCATCGGACGCGCAGTCGCGCGGAACTGCTCGATAGTGGGTGTCTGCTCGACTCGCGCATGCTACTGTATATGTATTTTACTCGGGGCTTAATAAATGTGGATTGTGGGTGTTGGGGTAGGTCCGCGGACACATTCTCCTCCCCAATCCTTGGACGTCACAAGTATCTTCTGAAAATCGAAGTCTTGCACTCCGGTCAGTGCACTGTGCGGTTCAATCCGCTACCGAAGTTCTTCCTGGACCCTTTTAAAATTCTTCAATTTCTACATTTTCCTACTTCCTCCATTCTTCAATTTTTGAGTCATGTCTTTTCACCTCCATCCGAGAATTTAAATGATTCCGAAGTTTTTTGTTTCCAAATCCCCGTATTGGTTCCTGCAATTCTTGACAACAAACTTTATCAAAAAAAGCTCATCAATCTTATAAGTCGGTCCTTCCATTCATTCTCTATTCCATATTTCAAAACCTAATTCCTCAAAAATCGTACCAAAAAACTTGAATGCGTAAAATGAATTTCTCTTGGGAAAACGGGTTTCGTTTGAAAATCGTATTGGATGAAACAAGTTCGATGGTCACCAGATCACTGAGAGTGGTGACTCTGAAAATGGAACAGTTGTTAATGGCGGCACATCATTAAACAAACAAATTAGGCATCAGTTTGAACGGCCGGTTCACACCGGTTCGGAACAGATGATGGTGTTGCGACCAAAGCGCGAGAAATATTGCGGAAGCCTCGCGGAGGAGGATCTCTTTTCAAGTGGTTGTGGACAATTAGCATCGTTTAGCGTTCAAGTGTCATGAAACATAAACGCCAATATATGAAGGCTCGAGATTGAACATTTCTGAGGTCACGATAATTTGATGATCTTCTGTCAAACCTCTATATAAGATTAGTTCAAAGTTTCAAACATGTCCAAAAGTTTTAGATATACGTAAAAATTGGATGAACATGAGATAGCTTTTATAAAACGAAGTATTAAGATTTTTGTTAATTTTTGTCTTCTTATTTATGAGAGAAATTAGGATTGAACAGTTGAGAGATTTTTGGTTTGTGGAGAGAGAAAAAGAAGAGTCTGCTGTAACATAATGTAAGTTTTTGGAGGTGGTTTCATTTACCATCATTTACTTTTGAATTTTATGAGCAAGGGAATTGTAGACAATTGAACAATACTTTTTTTCGTTCTGCATTTTGCTTTTTCCACTGGGTTACGTGAGCTAAGTGCATCCAAATCAGTGTCGTTGAACTCTACTCGTATTATAACAGTTACTATAATACATATAGCAAATTTTATTGATAGGAATCATTATTCCTTCTTCTTTCTAGTCCAAAAGTAAAATATCATCCGGGGAAGATTCAAAAGTTACTGATTTTTCACAACAACAACAAAAATCATTCATAACTAATTCTATTCTTGTTCTGTTAAACCGCGTATACTAACACATTTTGAGGTTCTGATTGTGAATATAACCTCGGAAATATTCGCAAATGACATTTCCAAGGTCAATACGAAAACATAGTAATCAATTTGCCAAAAATAGCAACTATTGGTAATTTTTCGAGCTGGAAAAGGGGTAGGCTGTAACCCTTCCCTTTGCCAACTCGAAAAATTACCGTTTAAAATTTTTTTAATTTATATAAATATTTACGATTTATTAATGAAACAAAGTTTATTTAATCAACAATTATTGAAGTACATTAAAATAATTCAAATCTATCAATCGCTAGCATCAATGAAATCTTTGATTGATTCTCATTTCATTCAATATAATACATTTCTTCTTACATTGTTTCATTCTGAAATTTGATTTAAAAAGAAAATTTTTATTGTTTTTTTTCTAACAAAAAAAAAAAATTGGTAAAATATTATGAAAGTGATCTAGAATAAAGTAATTATAATTCCGTGGAAAACCCAAAACTTCCAAAAAATCTGTGATTGAAAAAATAGTTTGATTATTTTTGTATTTTTTGACAAAAACACAAATGTTTTTTGGTCTCCCCCGACTGATATTTTACTTTTGGACTAGAAAGAATTTTTTGCAGAAGGTTTTTAACAATTCACCAACAAAAATGTATATAATTTACCCCGAAATTCGGAAGTCATTAAAGTAAACAATTACCAAAATTTCTTATTCAGATCAAATTAGAATATCAAACTTAATTAATAATTTGAGAAAACTAAAAGTATGTTTTGTATGTAGTTGTGATCATAGTTTATCAAAAATAGTTTCTAACATTCCTCCCTTGAATTTTTCCTCTATTATGTAGAAAAATGACCTCGCTTCACAGAAGAATTTATTATTGCTGTTTGTAATGTTTTTTCTTCTATTTTTAGACTATTATTGATTTACAACAACCTTTCAGTAAACAAATCGATATTGTTAACTAGTAAGTCTGTGTAGAATTCTTGCCAAGTTTTTAAGAAAATAATCGAACACTGATCCGGATTTAGAATTTACAGTATTCAATTATAAAGAGAACTGTAATTTGCGATTTTTCCATTTTTCTAATTGTGTCGTACTATCTGAAAAGAAATGACTAATGCACTACCATCGGAAATTATCTACATCTATAAGCATAGCGCGAGCGGTAGGAAAAAATTACTGATGACTTTGAAACATGTTAACTCTGTCGAAAATTAGACGCGACATTTTTTAAAAACTGTTAGAAAGATTATGAAATTTAACGTTGAATGACCCCTAGCAGGGTTATTTCTGTCTATCTGAGGAGCATATATCACATGAGAAGTTTTTAAAAAAATGTTCTCGAATTTTGTACCTCGACTTCAACTTGTGTCATGACCTAGGAAAATTGTAGCAAAAATCTGACATTTATATCACACAGTCTTTGAAGTCTTATCTTTAATTTAAGCCAATAAAACTTAAAAAATCTTTATGGGTTCCCGAGATATGACAAAAAAGTTACAAGTGTGTCTGCGTCGGTTTCAGTCGGCGTAACCAGCCTGTGTTCGCCGAATGAAACTCGACGCAGACACGCTTGGACTTTTTTATTCATATCTCAAGAACTCGTTAATATTTTTAAAATCCTCTTAGCTTAAATTAAAGATAAAATTTCAAAGATGACTTCCTCTAAATTTCTGCTTTTCTCTAAAACTTTCCTAGGCCACGACACAAGTGGATGTCGAGGAACAAAATTCGCGAAATTTTTTTATTTGTTCGGGCCTTGGACTCACCACACTTTTAACACTATTTTACACTTTTTTAAAGCAATTACACAATTTTTCTATTCTTTCCAAAAAAAATTACACTAAATAACACTATTTTCAAATCAAAGAGACCAATTTTTAACCGAAAAATGAATTTTCAACAAAATACATAAACTTTCAATTAAATAGTTGAATTTTCAACCAAGAAGATTAATTTTATATAAAAAAGGCGAATTTTCAACAAAATACGTAAGCTTTTAACCAAGTAGTTGAATTTTCAACCCAGAAGATTAATATTCTAGCAAAAAAGACGATTTTTTTAACAAATTACATACATTTTCAACTAAAGACTTTGAACTATGAATGTGATGTTGGTTCAAATTTTATTTGATTAATTTTTAGTTTATATTTTTTCGTTCCTACAATTTTTAAACTCAACAGTTAAATTACTAAATTAAAAAAGATCAATTTTTAACAAAAAATAGAGCAGTAAAACTTTAATTGAGCAGAATTTATTTTCAATAAAAAACTAATTTTCCAGAAAGCAGTTTAATTTTGTGCCAAATAGTTGAATTTTATATAAAATTTTTAATTTTTAAGCCAATCAGTTGACTTAACAAAATACTTAATTTTTAAGAAACAATCAAAAAATTTTCTATCAAAGGAAACGAATTTCCTACCAAATACATAAATTATTAACCAAATAGTTGAATCTTCAACCAAGATTAATTTTCTACCAAAGAAGCCGAATTTTTAACAAATTACATACATTTTTAACTAAATACTTTGATGAATGGATTTCATGTTACTCTAAATTTTATTTAATTATTTTTTAACTTTTATTTTTTT